>JABSTQ010002071.1:0-26406 GCA_013358835.2 Ixodes persulcatus | reverse complement strand
ATGGGTTATCGATCGTTCATCGGTTCTCACTATCATACCAAACTTCGTGCAGGCCAAGGGAGGGGAGGGCATAGAGAGCGAGAGAAGCGGTGGCCATGGGTCTCACAAAACATCTTATGCAATCTTGTGCACAGTAAGGACGAGGACAAAAGGGAGAACAGGACACAACAAGGCGCAACTTTCAACTGATATTTATTGAATACGTGTTCCGGCATTTATAGTCTAAACCATCATCACAATGACAACAAACAAAACAACCAAAGCAAAGAAATAACCATCAAATAGCATGATTGGGAAAAACACTAGCTGACAAGTAAAAAAGGTAAAGTTGTTGTGGTACCATATATTCACCGAGTGTCGCACAATTTGAAGAAAGTAGCAATGCGATCATATGTAAAGGTAGTCTTTTCTGCGCCCAAAAAGCTTATGAACCTGTGCAAACCATCAAAGCTTTTCGTGCGTGCCAAACACGGATGCGAAAAGAAGCACAGAACAAAATTCGTCGACTGTAGAGTTGGTGTGGTTCATCGCATTCCATTGTCCTGTAGCAGGCACTACGTGCCTGCCACAGGACCAGAGAGGTCGAACTTCGGCATGTCTGAAATCACCGAATTCGGCGTTACTTTGGCAGTTATGCCTCAATTATGGCACTTACTTTGGCCCTCCTTTGGCGGACTAGACGAAATTTGAACTTTGGCATGTCCAAAATTTTCAATTTAGGCGTTACTTTTGCAGTTATGGCTCAAGTTTGGCGCTAACTTTGGCACTTTTTTTGGCGGACCATAGAAAGCACAAATTATGGCATGCGCTAGTATCGCCCATCTAGGGTTATAGTTAGCCAACACACTTTGTCATTGATAAATGCCATGGAGCAAAACCTAACTGGGCCCAAGTTTGTTCCTTAGATTTGCCACACTTTTGCCAAAGTTGGGCGTTTCGCTGGCGTGCTACCTGGGCATGCTCCCTAAAAACCTTTCACAGTCGCTTCGCCGCGAATAAAATTAGTCGAAAGTTGCCTTGCCTCCTCCTTCGTGTTCGTCCTCAGTGTTTGCGCATACAAGTTTACTCAGTACGATGAACCAACTAGCCGAACAACAAGTCTTGCTAAAGGCTGCCTTGTTGCAAAAGTTGTAAGGGAAACAGATATGCTTAACATATTTTAAGACAAACCAACAAGACTGGGGAAAAGACGAACGACAACCCAACACAGAGAGTCTGAATTGCTGGTACCACTGCCCCGAAAAGCGAATTAATTGTAAGCGTGTCCATTGTTGCAACTCATGCACTGGTGTAGCCCTTAGAGTTCTCTCAATATATTTCAAACATATTCTGTAAAAAAATATTATCACTCTTGCTAGTTTACACATAGCATATGTTTCATGCTATGCTTTAAAACATTTGTTTTATTAGTCTAGAAAAATTGAGGAGCATGAATTGAATCCCTGATATAGCAAGACACCTTTTTTTTAAATACGGTGTAAGTCATCCTTACTGGTTTCTATAAATAGAAAGAAACAAAAAAAAACGGCTCTATTTACCAGTTGCCAATTGGCGAATCCTGCAAAATATTTTCTGATGTGTAACTAAGCTCTGTGTATTGGAGCCTGATGATTTGAATTTGTTGTGCCTTGATGACAACACAGATTTTGAGAGTTTTTTTTTTTTTGCTTTTGTTACTTTGTCCTGCCTAGCTTTGTGCCTCAGCATAAAAATGTGTGAGTACACAGAGTAATCTATTTCTCACAACAACAAATTTTCGCTGCTCATGGCAGCCTATACAGGATTGAGTAAATGTTGTTTGGGGAAAGTTTTACATGAGTCTGCAGCAACGTTTTCTCCGAATTGTTAAAAATGGTGCTGATTTAATCCCTTAAACAAAATAATTACAAGAAATAATTCACTTTCCAGTGAAAGTGTTTTGATATACTAATTTTGTTTTGAATTTAAAAATTCGATGATGCAAGGCAATGTAATCGGAATTTCTAAATTTACGTGAAAATGACTTTCGAAATTCCGTCACTCGCCAATGTTTACTGAATTTGAAAATAAATATTCAATTTTAACACAACTTAGCGAATAATTTAGTACTAACGTCAATGCTTACAGAAAATCGCAAGAATAAAACACGGAGGACAAGCACAGGACAACCACGTTGTCCTGTGCTTGTCCTCCGTGTTTTGTTCTTCCGATTTAATGTATTCATGTTCAACTCGCTCGCCTTTACCAGTGAATGCTTTTTACGAAAATGAGTTGTAGAACGGAAATTTTTCGTCACGACCCAAAACCCAAGTACTTGTCACATGAGCTTAAATATCAGGAAATGACGCGAGCGGTTGCCTGGCCGTGTCCGCTCGCGTTGCGTTAGCAAGGGCAGTCTTGGTGCATTTCTCTTCGCTGCGAAGCGTTTGCCCTCCGCAAGTAGCGAATTCTCGGAGATCAATGCCCATCTTTATGGGTCTTCAAATCAGTTTGTGGCAACTGCCTCCCATAGCAGTGCGATGTCATACTGTATTGAAAATGGCAGTCATGGTGAGGGAGGATGTGGTCCTGGGAGTCACCAGTCCACGATTAGCTCCTGCTATGACGCAGCTCGTCTTGGCTTTAGTCATTTCACAACTTTTTGTTCCTTGCAATAGAAACTCAAAGGCTTTGGGTCGAGTTTCGGTACCCACAATATTTCTGATAAATTATGTGCGCAGACTAAACCTAAATCGGTGTTTGGCACATGTGTATGGTCCCAACTCTCTTCCTTAAGGTACGCAAAGCTTCTTAGACTCTGCTCGAGAGACGTTGAAATATTTCAAAAAGGATCTTTCCCGATTTTTGAAAGTGATGTATACATAAAGTTGACATCTCAAGGTATTTCAACGAGGGACGTCGGCATGGTCACGCCTACTGTGCATCTCTGGCCTTCCCAGGCATGCCCTGGAAGTCCTCTTTACGTATTTACATATAATTAAAGTCGTTTTATGTGTGCGTGTAGCACTGCAGCTGCAGGCCCCTGTGTTCTTGCATGCAAATCATTAATCTAACGTTTTTTCTAATATTTTATAATAACAGATTAAATGAGAATTCAACAGCATAACCAGCGTTGATGCGGCCGAGGAGCTGAAAGCTCTTGTCAAGGCCCATGGCAACAATGTCCTGGCCCTTGCCGCTGAATGCGCAGCAGAAAGGCTGCATCCGAAACTTTCTTCAAGACACCGGATCTGCTGCTAGAAGTGGAGATGGATAGAAAGCCTTGTAATGTTTTAATATTTTTCTTCTGTTGTATGCATTTTACGGAAATCTATTCTGAATTATGATATGGTTTCCGCTATGTGGGCAGGCTTTCTTGCAGCAGGTCTAATGGAATTCCTGCCTAAGCTGTTAACGTAGAAAAGCGCTGCTTTTTTATTCGTAAAATGTACCACACGGCATATTAGGGGGAGGGAGGGGGAGGGGGGGGGGGTTCAAAGAAAGGAGTGCAGTCCAGCGTCGTGCAGGAACTGCAAGAGCGACTTGTAATACTTGTTGTCATTCACCCATTGGATGTAGTTATCGTGTGGGCGACCCTTTAGTCCGGCCTCGCTAAGTGTCTTCTCACGGGTGGTCTTGGTCCTGGAGAAGAGCCACAGCAGATGATGAGCATCCGCCGTAGCACAGCGGCCGGACACTTAGGGCAGGTTCCCGGGTCGGCAGGTGTTTGTCCCCAGGTCCAGGTAACAGAAGGTGTTAGGGCCGCCCAGCCTGAAGCCTTCGGAGAGAAACTTCCTCCACCCGGGAAAGGTTACGGGGAAGGGAGCAGACACGCGGAGAGATAAAAGCGCGTGTGCCCCGTCTGACAAGGTTTTTCTGGGCTATGATTTCGGACCGCGGATTAGAAGTGTGGGAAGCGGGTGGGAGGTCAGGTAAGGGCTGAGTGTGGTGGGCATGGTGGACAGCCAAGAGGTTTGAATGGTTCTGGCTATGCCCCTGCACCCAGTGAACTTTTATGTATTTTCGACTGTTACTTTATCATCCCAGTAGATGTTTATTTTTAGCCGTTTCATGTCTGGCCGTGAAAGTAGGAAGTCATAATCCACTCCACCAATCACCAGAGCAACAACTTCAATACTTTGACCCTCGAAGTTAACGGTGACTGTTGTCCATTCCTCATAAAAGTTTTTATTGGCATCATAACTTTGAGCTAGAATTGTTTTTCCTAAGCAGGTCTTCAATACGTCTGTTGTTGTCTTGTTGATGATCGATATTGAGGCGCCGTTATCAAGAAGGGCACGCGTTTTACGACCATCAATATCAACGGTGATATATAAGAGGCTCGAAGATAAGGACACAGTCTCATTTGGCATCTTCGGGTGAGACTGACCACCCTCCTTTATTCGTTTTTTTGTTTCTTGGCCTTAAAATCCCGGCTGCTCCTCGGAATCCGTGAAGCGGACCGCCTGGTTCTGGTTAGAGATGTAACTCGACTGTCCCCACGGACGCCTTTGCTGACGCACATCATTTGGTGTTGTGGGCGCGACAGCTCGAGGAAGAAAACTTCTGTCGATGGGGTTACTGGAGATGTTGATGTCTTGAAAGGTCTGAAGCAAGTCTTCGACGGATTTGAGATTTCGAGCTTGTACTTGTTTTTGGATTTCACGTGGAAGTCCATGAAGTATCAATGATACTATTGCCGACTCTGGCAGGTGGGGTTCGACAAGTTGATGGAGCTTTTTTTTCTCAAAAAAATATTCGAGGATCAGACCTGTCTTGTACTTGTAAAAGATACCCCTGATCCGAGCTATCTACAGGATTCCTCTTGAAACTGGTGAGAATACTTGCCTTTCAATCATTACAACTTGCTTCCGGGTGGTCAACTAGGCAAGGTTCAAACCATTTCTTTGCGACCCCCATCAAAAAAAAAAAGGCGCATGTTCTTGATGCGGTCCTGCTCTGATTTCCAGAAGTTCCTTTCTGAAGTATACTCATAGAAGTCAATCCATCCTTCCGGACTCGATGAATATCCGCCAAACATATCTGGCTTCACTGTTTCAAATCTAGGCTTTTCCTTTTCTTTCATGGAGGATACGATGGCCAGCATCTGCTCATGTTGCAGAACATCAAGAACATGCGCCTCTTTTGGTTTAAGTTTAATTAAACTTAATTAAATTACTGCAGCGAAAGATACGTAAATATATGGTGTGAAAGAGTTGTTAATTGAAGAAACTGATCCGAAGTAAAGTTGATTAAGAGTTGATTATGAACCATGCCCACACTTATATGTCCAATGTTATGTAAACTTAATCAAAAAGTAATAAATTAATTACTTTTACGAGCTCGTTGTAATGTTAATTAACTTTATGGCACAGTAATTATTAAGAAAAAAAAAACGCAAATACGCGATGACTACATACATGTACATTATTACCCCCTTTGTTTTGCCTTCATTTTCATAAAATGTTGGACAACACACTTGTCGAAATATTCGTAAGTGTAATTGCATCTTTCGAATAGCTGCACAAGTGTAAACATAACTCCTAATTGCCTTTATTTATTTTTTTAGGACCCTGACGTGCGGTCCCCAAATACAACGGCGCTCTATTCGGGTGAAAGTACAACAGACTATGACTGATATGAAGTCCAAGTGGAGGACCTCGACCTGGAAGCACTGGATGTTGAAAGATCAGTATCTCTGATCTTTTGAATATACTGGGCTTTCAACATCCAGTACGCGCCAGTAGCACTGAGGTCCATGAGTGTAATCGAAAGGCTCATGGGCATTAAGTTCAGTGCCCTCAAGCCACAAGTCTGTGCCTGGTGACCAAGTTGAAGCATTGCAGCAAATAAAGTGCAGCAAGTATCTTCTTGGTTGAAACATGTTTCATGATTCTTTTTTATTTTTTTGGTTTGCAGTTTATTACGATTATAAAGATCTCTAATTAGAATTCCTACTGTTTACTTTATGAGGCGAGCAAAGTGGCTTTATAAAAATTATTTAACTAATAGTTACACTTCATTTACCATTCTTGCTGATGATAATGAATGTTGCGAATACAAGGCCAGCCGACTACTGCTTGTGATATGAAGCCAAAAGTATTTCCCAGCATTAATTTCAGTCTGAATGAAAGAAACTGTTTTCGTGAAACTTTCTTAAATAGGAAAAATCAAGGAATTAACTGTATGCTCTTCCAGTGGGTGCATTGGTATTCCCTCTGGCATAGTTGGGTACATGTAGAGCTCTAACTGTATGTTCCAGCAATAGCTGAACCGATGCTCTCATTCTGCTATAGGATGATTTCAGATAAGATCGACCAAAGGCCCCGCAGGGGGCACCTGTGAAAGCAGGTGTTTGGAGAGTGGCGTCTCCACGGACCCTGAGCCCCGCAGGGGGCGCCTGCACCTTAGGTGCTAGGTGCTTGGTGAGTAGCGTCACTACGGACCCCAGCCACCTTGCGACACCACAGACCCTGAGTAAAAAGTGGCTAAGACCCACTCACGTCTGGCTGTGCGTGGCTTTTCCGTGTCCGGGGAAAAGGGCATCCTGGTGGTTGAGCCGAACCCGGGGTAGGTTTGGACCCTTCGGGGCCCCCCGGGTGAGGCAATACACCACTTCGGCCCCCGCTTCCCGTAGACGGGTGTCCTGGCTTGGCCCGACCAGGATGATTCAGTCAGTCGCCACTTCTACTATCCCCTCCCTTCTTTTACCTTTGTCTTCTCCTTCTTTTCACTCTTCTCATTTCTCTTCTTTCCTTTTCAACTCTTTTGGCGGCAAGGGCTAACCTTGGGTGGCGACAGACCCCTTGTCCAGAACCACACTTGGTTATAGTACCTGGGCAGTGCTAATAGTGTAACGGTTCCAGCAAAGCCCTTTTTGTTATGGTCCGTTAACTATTCCCTTGTTGGGCTCCGTGGTGGGCGGCACACCACAGGTTCTGAACACTTTCCGCCTCTTATGGCTCCCTTTCTCTCTAAACCCGGTTCCAGGCAGGCATCCAAACGGCCCTGTCCGGAACAAGTCATCGCCAAAGCATCAGAAACAGAACACTTTGTAAAGTTTTTTGTAATTCACTCTGAAGACGACCAACGCCCTGCCGCCAAGCTGTCTCCTTTCATTGTTGCCAAAGTTCTTGAGCACTTGATCGGACACTCCTACCAAGCAAAAAAGCTGCATTCTGGGGACCTTCTTGTTGAGGTCACCACGCAAGCGCAAAGTGTGGCCATTCAAAAGATGAAAAGCATCGTCGATACCTCCGTCACGGTAACGCCGCACAGGACGTTGAACACTGTGCGTGGTGTCATCTCCGAAGAAGACCTCCTAGGTGTAAGCGAGGATGAGATCCTTGAAGGCCTACAAAACTCGGGTGTCACTGCAGTAAAGCGAATTATACTTCGACGCGAGGGTCAGGAGATCCCCTCAAAACATCTTATTCTTTCTTTTGAACGGCATAGTCTTCCAGCAACAGTGAAGGCAGGCTATCTGAACTGCCGTGTCCGTCCGTATGTGCCGAACCCCCAAAGGTGTTTCAGGTGCCAGCGGTTTGGGCATGGGTCTAGGAGCTGCCGTGGAAGAGAGATCTGCGCCAAGTGTGGCAGCAACGAACATGTTGCAGACATCTGTGAAAACACTGTGTGTTGCTCCAACTGCAAGGGCACCCATGCAGCATACTCCCGTGTTTGTCCCCTATGGAAGCAGGAGAAGGAGATCTTGAGTTTGAAGGCTAAAGAAAACATTACATACCTTGAGGCCAAGAAACGCTGGTCATTCCTTGCACAAGGCTCGTATGCCGACGTGGCGCGCCGGGGTCCTGCGCCACGTATGGAGTCGAGGGCGACCCAGGTCTTGCTCGAGGACCTGGCTGCCGCCCTCAGGACCCCAAAGCCTACCCAGGGGCAGCGTGCTCCCTCTCTTCGCGGAGGGGGTTCGCCAGCTGCGCCCACGTCCCAAGACAGGCCAGCGCCTGCTGTGCCTGTACAGTCCGCGTGGTCCCCTACCAGGGAGAAAAAGCGAGGCCCTCGGCCTCACTCTCTGGAGAGACCGCCAGCAACCAAGGAGCTGCATGGTCCTCATGCAGCTTCTGTAATGCAGAAGGAGGCAGAGCAGATGGACGGGGTTGAATTCCTCCCAAGTACATCTGCCACCCTCCCGTCAGGTTCTGGTCGCGGCCGCGGGTTAGGTTCTCGCAGCTCCGACCCTCCCAGGCCGGCAAGCAAGCCTGCTTGCGGAGCTCAGGAGAGCGGGGCTCCTGCGCCGTCCACTTCCCCATCTACCCCTGGGTCTGACCAGGAGGAGATGGAGTGGCAGAATCCAAAGACCAAACATAAAACTAAAAAATCTGTGATCCCTCCGAAGTGATTACACTTCTTTCACCCTTCACCCGTGTGTTCGTAATTTTATCTTTATAATGGTTTCAGTGCTTATGCAGTGGAACTGTCGAGGGCTCCTAAGTAACCTGGATGATGTGGAGTTTTTGCTGGAGGAACACAAGCCACGTGTGCTTTGCTTGCAGGAAACTCATTTAAACCCCAGCCATAGCGACTTCCTCAGACGGTACCAGGTATTCCGGAAGGATCGTCCGTGCTCAGTCAGTTCTTCTGGAGGAGTTGCGGTGGTTCTCCCGAGAGAAGTCCCCTGCATACACGTTCCACTGTCTACCTCACTGGAAGCAGTGGCTGTACGGTTCATGCTTCACAAAGCTCTGCCAGTGTGCTCTTTATACTTACCACCATCATTTACTTTGAAATCCTCAGATTTTAATTCGTTTTTAGACCAGCTTCCTGAGCCATTCCTTTTGATGGGCGATTTTAATTGTCACAACCCTCTATGGGGGAGCACACGTCGTGACATCCGAGGGAAAATTATTGAGTCTGTCTTATTCTCGCGAACACTTTGTCTTTTTAACACTGGTGAGCCTACCTTTTTTAGCTGTCAACATCTTTCTTCATCATGCATTGATCTCTCTATTGGGACTGCCACACTTTTTCCCAACTTTTCGTGCCATGTGGATCCTAACCCATATGGTAGCGACCATTTCCCCATTATTTTAAAGTGCACTGCTCCTTCATCCTCTCTCATGACACGTTCGCCACGCTGGAAAGTAGACCAGGCAAACTGGGCCATGTTTGAAAGTTCATCTGAGATTAACCCTGAAACTTTAGTTGGCTTGGATGTGAATGATGCCTGCAAATACCTTACTGCCTCTATAATTGAGGCAGCTCAGAAAGCTATTCCACAGACTTCTTCACGCCTTCCTGTTAAGCCGAAGCCTTGGTGGAATAAGGAGTGCAGTAAGACTCGAAAAAAACAAAATTGCTCATGGGATGTGCTACGCCGGTACCCGACCCCTCCTAATGTTTTAGCCTTCAAACAGGCTCGGGCGAAGGCTCGATATGTTCGTCGTCAGTCCAAAAAGACAACATGGAAGAAATACACCTCCTTCCATACCGCTTTTTGTTCTGCCAGGTGGTGCACTGCCTAACCTTGAGCAGTAGGCCAATATTCTAGGGGAGCACTTTGCACCTGTGTCAGGTTCATCGCATTACTCGGCAGCATTTTTAAAGCATAAAAGTGCTGTAGAGAAGAAGAGAATAAATTGTTCTGGAGGACTACGAGAACCCTATAATAGGCCATTTACTTTTCGAGAATTACAGGCAGCGTTAAATAAAAGTAAAAATACGTCCCCGGGATCCGATCGAATTCACTACTGTATGCTCAAGCATTTGCATTCCAATACCCTGCAGGCGCTTTTAAACTTTTTTAACCAGATCTGGAAAGAAGGTGTCTTCCCAGATTCTTGGAAAAGAGCCGAGGTTATCCCGCTCCTCAAGCAAGGAAAGGATCCATCATTACCCTCAAGTTACCGGCCCATAGCCCTCACCAGTTCCTTGGGGAAGACCTTTGAACGGATGGTAAACTCAAGATTGGTCCATTTTCTAGAGGAAAATAACCTGCTCGACAAGTTTCAGTGCGGTTTCCGTGCCCACAGATCAACGGTGGACCACATAGTCCGACTTGAGAAAACTATTCGTGAGGCTTTTGTTAATAGACAGCATTGCGTTTCCGTATTTTTTGATATAGAGAAGGCTTACGACACAACATGGAGGTATGGAATCTTGAACGATCTTGTCTCATATGGAATTCGTGGCCAAATGCTCTCACTCATCAAAAGCTTCTTGGAAAACAGATACTTTCAATTAAATGCAAATTAAATGCAAAGGTGCAAGCGGGCGGATTTTTTCGGTCGCTCACCAGTCACCTAGCTGTGTTTTTGGAGATTTATGTTTGTCCTTTGTCCCTCTTGTTCCCCTTCTCCAGGGATTCTTTTCATCAGATACTTTCACGTCAAGCTTGGTACCACCGTCTCTCGTAGTTTTGTCCAAGAGAATGGAGTTCCACAATGTGGTGTCCTTAGCGTTACACTCTTTTTAATAAAAATGAACTCTATTGCAAGGTCTATCCCACAGTCACTTTCCTACTCTCTTTACGTGGATGACTTGCAAATCTCTTGCTGTTCATGCAACATTTCAGTCTGCGAGAGGCAACTTCAGCTGGGTAATAATAGTCTGATGAGGTGGGCTGATGCCAATGGGTTTAGTTTTTCACCGGAGAAGTCAGTATGTGTCAACTTTTCATTACGTAGGGGCATGATCCTAGAGCCTAGTCTGACCTTAAGGGGTCAGGCGATTCCTGTTCGTAATGAACACAAATTCCTAGGAGTGATATTTGATAAAAAGTTGAATTTCCGTAGTCATATACTTAACCTGAAACAGAAGTGCTCAAGGTCAATGAACCTCCTAAAGGTGCTTTCACACAAGTCTTGGGGTAGCGATCGGGAATGCCTCCTTCGTCTCTATCGCTGCTTGGTCCGTTCAAAATTAGATTATGGATGCGTAGTATCCATAATCCGCACGCCAATCTACCCTTCAGGTGTTGGACCCGATCCACCATCAAGGCCTGAGGCTTTCCACTGGTGCTTTTCGGACGTCCCCTATACCTAGCCTGTATGCTGAGTGTAATGAATATTCACTTGAAAAGAGACGATTTTATTTAGGGTTCTAGTATGTATTAAGAATTCGCTCTGTTCCTTCTCATCCAATCCAAGAAGCAATCCAGGATTCTCGCTGTGAAACCACATTCCAGAACAAGCCATCTGTCGTAGCCCCTTTTACGCAGAGAATTAAAGCATATTCGCAGGCGTACAACCTTGACAGTTTCAGCCTAGTTGCTCAACTCCCACCTGCAGTGGCTCCTTGGGAGTGCATAGCACCCATAATCAATTTTACTCTGATTAAATATAATAAGCGGCAAACTCCTGTTGCTGCCCTCCAACAGGAGTTTTCCCAGGTTGCTTATACGTACAGCAACTGTA
Organism: Ixodes persulcatus; assembly: GCA_013358835.2. Taxonomy (NCBI): domain Eukaryota; kingdom Metazoa; phylum Arthropoda; class Arachnida; order Ixodida; family Ixodidae; genus Ixodes; species Ixodes persulcatus. Next base: position 15,076 of record JABSTQ010002071.1, on the reverse strand, counting down.
GGAGCTTCTTCACAGATGGTACTAAGACTGACTCTGTTGTTGGTTGTGCTGTCATCAGCAAGACATGGAAGGTTGTTAGACCTCTTGATGCTAGAGCCTCAATCTTTACTGCAGAAATCTATGCTTTAATTTTAGCTGTTGAATTCATTGTAGAAAACTCTATCCAGTATTCTGTTATCTACTCTGACTCTCTCAGCGCATTAAAGGCGCTTCTTTCTTTGGAAGTATCAAAAAATACCTTCGTTACTAGGCTCCGGAACATAGTGCACACTGCAGCAAAATCACACCTACACATCAATTTCTCTTGGGTGCCTAGTCATGTCGGTATTCAGGGAAATGAGGCTGCTGATAGAGCCGCCAGTACGTGCGTTGAGAGGCAAGTGGATATCAAGGACATTCCATACACTGATTACAAACACAGTCTTAAAAAAGCAACCCAGAAAAACTGGCAGTTAGAATGGGACACTGAAATACACAACCAGCTTCATTGCGTGAAACCTACCCTGCGGGAATGGGCAAGTTGCCGACGCAGGGAGCGCTTCTTTGAGGTTGTGCTCTGTCGTCTGAGATTGGGACACACCCATCTCACGCATGGGTACCTCCTACGGGCTGAGGCAGCTCCAAAATGTGAATACTGTAACGAGTCGTTGAGTGTCATGCATATTCTTATCTCATGTCCTAAGTACCATCACGAACGCACCACTTTTTTCTCTACCTTTTTCCGCAATCACGTCCCATTTCACCCGGCATTATTATTGGGTGACGAACCTCTTGTGCCGCACCATCAAGTCTTTAAGTTTTTAGATTGCATTGGCATCCTACATCGGCTATGAATTTTGGTTTGTTTTCATTTCTATTGCGTTTGCCTGAAGATTAGCGGTGGCAGCGAGCCGGCGATCTTGTATCGTCGGCACATTCTCCCATACTCTCCAGTGTGAAAGAAATTTCTTTAGAGTGGCCCTGGTTAGTGGAGCGTCGGTTAAAAATTTTTGGAAGCCTTAATAGGCCTGTATCTTGTAAAGTTATAAGCATTCATTCCCCATAGTTTTAAAATGGAACTACCTACTATAGGTCTTTTTAGTATTGCCTTTAACTTGCCCTGTGTTTGGCACACTATGGCCTTAGTTGCCGCTGTGCCAATAAACACCTAATTTTCTTCTTCTTCATCGACCAAAGGGTGGCTGGTCGACATCTTTAAATCAACTGATGTTTTTATATGCCATTGTCTTGTTTCTGGTATAAACGAATCAACACTTAGTGTTGACCAGAAAAAAAATTGGGGACAGGAAAAAATTGTAAGGCATGAAGAGGTGGACAGTTGCAATAACACGCTCTGATGGAGGGTACATGTTTGAAAGTAAATACCTAAAACGACAAAGTTAGGATATTTTTAATACTTTTTTAGAAACAAACGATGGGTACAGCTTGTTTGTAATATATAGTAATAACAGTTATTTAAATTATATTTCTTTTTCTAAAAATTGGCAAATGTCCCTGCTCGAGCCACAATTGGCAAAATTTGTAGGCCTATATCTTATGAACTTATTTAATCACTATCAGATATTTTCAGATAATATTCTACTTATACATGGCTATTATTTAAAATATATATTAGGTATCTCGGTGATACGATAGCCGTGATATATGTAGGCAAACATGAAAAAAGTCAAACAACGGAAAATTCCGAGGCGAATAAAAGAAACACCTCCTTTGATTTTTTTGTTTTTAAATTTGGGTACCCTGTCATACTTTATTTCGGCACTCATTTCTATTAAAAACATGTTGCATTATTTGATAGAGAATGAAGAGACAACTCCCCAAAATAGGGTCCTTTTTCAACGCCTACACTCAGCAGTGTCCTATACGAGAAGTGACTCTGAGTTCCAGTTTTAGGAAACTAACACACGTCTTTCATATATTTTTATTCATATGAGGTCACTGACAGCTAGAGCAATCGGTCACACAGTAAAAGAGAAGAGAAACTTTATACTGCATTTATATACAGCGTACAAAAAGGTATCATATAGAGACTAGTGATTCGAGTAAAGATGATGCAGTGTGAAGTTTTACTTTCCGGTATATTTTATATTTAGAATAAAATAAATAACTTCAGTTCTACAGAAAAAAAGAAAGATATAATACTAATATTGTTTAGGTTAGCTATGTATTTCCGGGGACAATCTATTTCAGGTAAGGGGTGCCACCGCGCCGGACTGTAAGAGCTTCGATACTCTCGGTGTACGAATGGATCGTGGCAAGCCGAGATATTTTATCCTGCTCGAGGATGGCGTTTCATGATTCTCATATGGTGATCAGATAAAGATTATAAGCTATCAAAAAGTAAAACAGTTGGTTAAATACCCTGCGAAGAAAACAGTGATAAATAAGATGTCCCTGCATTCAAAATGAGCCGTCCTTGGAGAATCAAATTCGGCACTTTACGCTAAGGCTTTCCTTGATGTACCCATTTTTCTTCTAACCAGATCTGACTGTCCGTGCTTTATATATGTCACACGTTCCTCCTGTTGAGGACTTGCACAACCGCCACGCGTGCCAAGACTGAATGCTAGGAAAGGCGGGCAACATCAGCCACTCTGCTTTTTTTTTTTTTTTGACGATACCGAACAACCTTATTTTCGTCCAGATACACAAGATGCACCCAGTTTCTGAGATAGAACGCTAACCATTGTCCTGCCCGTCTGAATTGCGTTAATCAAACTTTCTTTCAGGTTTCTCAGCATGGCCTCGTGCTTCACGAGTCCGCCAACTCCGTCGCAGGCATTTTCCCATGTCCAGATGCAGAAAATAAGCACTGGGCTTGTGGGCAATCGTTCTGTGCAAACTGGTGAAGCTGGTAGCGATTCTTAAAATGACTGGCGGCCCCTTCACTTACGTACGTCACGTGCCAGTGTACCGCAACGTTCTCTTCAACACACTCTTTCACTTTTTCTTCAGCCAAGCAGGTTTGAGCGGCGGCGTCAGACAGGTCCTCACTGATGATAGCAAAGCTGTTTGTTTATTTTCCTGTCGTCACTACACAGGTAATTATCGTAACTTTGTTTTCCATGGTATGCTTGAACTTTGTCAGTAAGCACGATGGTCCCGTTTTCAGTGAAGTCAAAATGAAAGACAATGCTAACGCGCTGCATGCATCCAACTTTCAACCGTTACTTGAACGACTTTTAGGAAAGTCTCAGGATCCAATGTTTTTTCACAAGGTCGCCAGACTCCCATGTTGTAAGCATAATCACTTCATCCTCTGCGATATCAAGTTCCTCGACTGTAAGAGACTGGCCTTTTGGGCAGTTATCACAGTCTCCTTAAAGACACAGACTTGTTAGTGGGTAGCACAGAAATGCTGAGTTCATTTCACCAGTGTTGAATGTTGAACCTATAACGTTCTCTACAGCGGCAATACAAAGGTAATGATTGGCGCAGCGCACACAAACGCACACTTCCTCGTGTTGAATACATTCGACCCATCTGGGGCGCAAGGAATAAAATTTTGTTAGCCCAACACCGGAATCAGGATGCTTTGTTTTTGTATACACGAAAGGCCTCTCGGATTGAGCGTGTCAGGAAGCACTTTGGCAAGACCATATTTCTCCCCGTCGAGCATGACAGCGATCACGTCCTTCTAGTTGGGACCTTGGCGTGACTATTGTAGCTCGTCTTTCGTGAAGCAGACACGTTCTCAGGGCTCACCTTGCACCTTGTGTAAGGATCCGGCTCATACCACACACCATGCTTTTCCTAACCTAGAGCGTAAACACCATCGCCATGTTAACCTTTCCTGGGTCAACAGTGTTTACGCTACATTGTATTTAGGCAGGGCTTAAGTATTTGGGGGTTCTGCTGTCTGTCGGTGTGCCTCTTTCTACCTGGTATTATCACCCGTGACGACAGCGAGTGGGATGGCGACAGGCACGACTGCTCAGTAAACAGGCATCGGTGGCCATATTTTGCTGGTAGAAGCGAACCCCTTGATTCTTGACAGCGAGCGGGGGAATGCGAAAAAAGATTGCATCGCCCGTTTTGCCAGAACTAGCGACGAGTATCGTCTGATACTTTCGTCAACTATTGCGTCATAATCGTGATCTTCGCGAGGAAATAATTGTTGTTAGCCACGGAACACTATCACACAGAAAATTAATGCTAGCTTGAACATGTTTTTATTCTAGATATAAGCCAGGTATATATATAAGAGAAATAAATGGATATAGAGGGGAAAAAGCAGGAGCATATAATGTCATAGGAAAATAAAGTAAACAAAGTTCCCAGTGGCCGATGGCTGCAGGATCTTTCTCGAATCACTAGTTCGTAATATGATAGCTCTTTGTACACAGTAGCTTCTCCTCACTTTAACTGTGTGAACGATTCCTATAGTTATCAATGGCCTCATCCGAATAAAGCTATATAAAAGATGTGTGTTCGTTTCATGAAACTGGATTTCGGAGTCAACTCTCGTATAGGGGACGGCTAAGTGTAGGCATTGAAAAAAGACCCTAATTTGGGAAGTTGTGTCTTCATTTTAAATCAAATAATACATCATGTTCTAATATAAATAAACGCCAAAATAGAGTTTGTCAGGGTATTCAAATTTTTTAAAAAATCAATGGGTTTTTTTTTTATTTGCATTGAAATGTTTTGTTGTTTGCCTTTTTCCCCATGTTTGCCTAAATATAACCCGACTGACGTGTCGCTCAGATATCTGATATATTTTCAAATAATAGCCATAATAGGTAGGATACTATCTGAAAAGTATATGATGGTGATCAAATTATTTAATGAGATACAGGCCTCCAAATTTTGCCAATTGTGGTTCAAGAACGCATGTTTTGCAATTTGTAAAAAAATTAACATAATGTAAATAAATAATATTACTACATATTACGGACAAGCTGTACCCATACTTTGTTTCTAAAAAGTATTAGAATTCTTCTAATTTTATCGTTTTAGTTATTTACTTTCAAACATGCCTCCTCCATCAGTGCGTGTTAATACAACTGTCTACCTCTTCATGCCTTACGATTTTTCCTGTACCCAATTTTGTTTCTGGTCAAAACTAAGTGTGGGTTCGTTTATACCAGACAGCAGACAATGGCATTTAAAAATATCAGTTGATTTAAAAATGTCGACCAGCCACCCTTTGGTCGATCTTATCTGAAATCACCCTATTACGGTGTAGAAATGGGTGTACATTTTCACTGTTGAAAGGGGTGCACCTGCGTCCCATTGCGGGAGGGGGCATCAGGATAGGTGTGAATGTTCGCCATTCAATTGGGTGTGTTTGTGTTTTCTGTGAGTGAAGTGGGAGCAAAGAACGGTGTAATGGGATACCGGAAAATGGGGTGTATCTGTGACCGAGCTGAGTGCGGTGGGTGCAGGAGTATGTATAATTGTAATGTGCACCCCTCACTGGGGTGCATTTATCTTCTCTTCTACATGGCCGGGTGTATGAGGAGGTGCTACTGTACACCAATGAATGAGGTGTTTTTAGCTCTCTTTGAGATAAATGACAGTAAAGAAGGGTGTAATAGGACAGCATTGAATGGGGTATATCTGAGGTTCATCTTAGTGAGGTGGGTGTAGGAGGAAGCATAATTGTGCACCACTGATTGAGGTGTATTTGTCTTTCCTGTTATACCTGTTTTCACCTCAAGAATCGAAGTAAAACAAGTCCGGCTCCTCGCGGAACATTACTAATTTCCCCCTTTATGCGAATAATGAAGACATATGTAGGTGAATTTTAGATTAGATATATGCTATCTTATCAAGACGTACACGTTCCAAACGCCAAAAGCATCGCTTTTTCCTCCGACAACCGAATCTCGTAAGAACTATTTCGCGCCACGTAGGAATAATGCGCAAAACTTACTTTTTTCTTGAGGTGAAAACAGGTATAAAAGGTGTGGGTGTAGAAAGATGTCAATACTGAACAGCATTGAATCGGGTGTAGTTGTGCTCTCTTTGAGTAAAGCGGAAGTAAAAAAGGGTGTAATGGCGCGCCATCGAATGAAGTGTATCTCTTTTCCATCTCAGTGGGGTGCTAGTAAAAATAGGTGTAATGGTACATCACTGAATCGAATGCATATGTGTTTCCTTTGAGTGAGATTGGTGTACAAATGCGCCACATAATTCGTGTACATGCGCCCCCTCTTTAGGGGTGTACATGAGGGTGTATTATATGTGACAAGGACATACACTTCTTAAGGGTGTACCCAGTGCACTTTTTTTGTTTTTAGAGTGTAGATTAGTCACATTTTCCAGATTACCACTGATAGTAGCATTATCTTCCCAAAGACAGCGAACCGTGAAAAGAGCTGCTTAATTTTTCTGGCAAGCGACACTAGTACTTCTACAACTGCACTCTACCATCCTTGTGTTCGATTCATTGTTGGTTTCACTGACAACTCAGCAGCCCTAATGGGACACCGAGAGGGTATTTATACTCGCCAAGGTTGTGTAGCGTGAGCTACACTGGCCGAGGTTGAGCAGTTTCGCGTGGCTCGCATAATGAGCCGTGCTCCGTGCTGCGCAAGCGCGAGGAGCAGTAACGTCACACAGCTCACAGCTGGCGCGCCGGAGCCGCCGCCGCCACCGACTCCGCCGCCACCGCGCGCGCCTCGCCGGTCTGCGCACGCGCGAGGAGCAATGACATCACACGGCGCACAGCTGGCGCGCCGGAGCCGCCGCCGTTGCGGGCTCCGCCGCCACCGCGCGCGCCTCGCCGGTCGGCGCATTCCAGAGAAGTGACGTCATAGCCGCGGCAGACGCACTGGCGCCGCCGCGTGCCCAGCTGTGCGCCTCCCTTGCGCAGTAGCCGAGTCTGGCACTGCACAGGAGCCGCTTGATAGCGCCTCTCATTTTGTGCGCATAAGCTCACGCTACGTATATCCTGGCATAGCCGAGCTAAGCCACCGCAATCTTTTTTTTTTTTTTATTTGTAGATGACATATGAGAGCTCAACTGCCCAAACACAACTTGCGGCTCGAAATTAATTTTCTTTCCCCCGAAAACCGCCGATCGAGAACTTGCCGGTTTGAGTCGCGCTCACTCTCTTCTTCCTGGTCATGTGCCGTTTTCTACGGTTTAGACACAATCACGAAACAATTAAAGTCGTGCGTCATCGAAGGCACTCACTACTAAAAATGGACAAAAAAAATGATATACATTTTATGTGGCTTCCAAAAAACTGCGAATACGTTGATTGAAAAAAAAAAAGTTGCACAGTCACGTGACTTTTGGTGTATCTCTCTATATTTCTTCTTCATCCCCAGTCCCGCTTCGGTTTCGGTTTCGAGCACTTTCATGTTTTAATGTATTAAAAGTATACTTGACACTGCAGCGAAATACTGATTTGGTAGTCTTCTGTTACCATAAAAAACAATCTGGCAAAAAAATAAAAAATTAAATCTTTTGGGTGGTTGACAGTGTTTCTTTAAGGTCTTCAGTCAACGTTTTGCCGCTGAGCCTAACGTCGTCAGGCGCACGCCACTTTTTACACCAACTGTATTTTTACGTACTGCTTCCGTCGATTATAAAAAGTTTGTAATCGTCTCCCTGATTTCGACGCATCTGCTATGAAAACAGTGCTCGCATGTGCCGCAACAAGCGAGGAACCATTGCCGCGCGTAAAACGTGGCACAGGACATTCTTGAACGACCTTGCTCCCCTCACTCCGGCACGTTGTGACGGGGGAAAGTACATGTGCGGTTTTCTGTTTTCAATTTTCAGTTTTCCCGCTCAATGTAGAGAGACACTTTATTCTTGCGACCTAAACATCAATTCCGTTTCCTCCCCAAATTTGTAGACAAATTGACGTATTGTAATTCGTAAACCAATTCAGTTTCCCCGCTAAATATAACAGGAGAATAATTGACGTCACGTCACCTAAACACCAATCCAGTTTCCCCGCTAAATTTAGTGGGAGAATTTGACGTAACATGACCTGAGGTCGCGAGACCTATACAAAAATGTTACTTCTCCGCATTAGGGAGAAACATATATATGTCAGGTGGCACACCGATTCCCTCTCCTTCTCCCTGTACACTGCTTCCCCCCTATTTTCCCCCATTCCTTTCTTGCCCTCTGCCCCCCCCCCCCTCCCCCGGCCAGAAAGACAATCCGGAGTGGCGTTGTGGTTAGCATACCCGATCGAATATTGGGAGTCGCGGAGTTCAAATTCCGGCAACGCTAAATATTTTGTCTTTCGTCGGTATCGTAGATTAATTCATTCGACCAAGTACGGCTCATTCATCTGGATATTTCCGACTATTTTTTTCTTTGGAGACCACATACGATTATGAAAGGCGCCCGTGATAGATTCAAGCATGCCGCTTGATTCTCTCAGATGATGGTACCGTGTCTGTGAAGCTCATGGACAAGCAAAATACATGTACATGTGATGAGGCAAACAGTGAGAGAAATTCTGGAGTGAACGAGCACGCATAACGTTCCAGCCAGCAGGTACTGCATTCCACGCGGCGGCGTGTGCTTCCAGAACACCTCTATCTGGATACTTTTTTATTTCGATGTATTAAAAGGGCAATTAGGAAACGCCAAAAAGAAAGGCGGAGTTGTGTAGTGATTTGCATACCCGACCGAATATTGGGAGACGCGGAGCTCAAATCCCGGCTCCGCCAAGAGATATTGTATTTCTGCGGCTTCGTAGACTGTTATTCATTCTATCAGGTAAGGTTCAATCATCCGCGTATTTTCAATCATATACATGTGATTATTCAAAACACTCTTAACACACTACTAGCTTTTTTCGAGGTAGGTGAAAGAAATCCTTCTTTGACCCTGCAACTCTTGAGACGCTGGCACTGAAACTTTTTGAGGGTAGGTGAAGCAACAACTAGTGTCCAGTAGAACAAAGAAAAAAAACACGAAAGCCATCATTTACCATTTTGTTAGACCACCTGAGACTGGGTGGAAGAAACACGACGACGTCTTTGAGACGTCGTCGTGTTTCTTCCCTCCAGTCTCAGGTGGTCTAACAAAATGGTAAACCTAGACCAGCTCGCCTGCGCCCTAACTAATTTTTCATGAAAGCCATCACCTTCATAGTTTTTGTTTGTGCAGCATGTATTTTTGATTACTGGAAGCCCACCCTGATTAGCTCTTAGTAATCGCCGTGCACCGGTTCCCGTTTTTATCAACGGGTATTTCCCTTCTGTCACACGCTTGTTGGCTGGCGGAGATTTATGCCGTAGGTAATTATTCTTGGCAAGAAAGTTTCACCAGACCCATAATGAAAACAACAGACACCTTTATAATTGAGTTTTTTCAAGCAATTAAAACCAAGCTAATGCAATTCGCGAAGCCCCTCTCCTGTCCCTGCTTAGGTATTGCGTAATACCTGAAAACGGCCAAACGACCTCTCGTGGCACGTGGCTAAGACATCTCCCAATGGCACAAGTGATAAAACGGCATTGTGAGGCACCACGTCTTTACATTTCCATGGTTAAGTGATCGTAACTATAATCTGACCGATTCAGTCGTGAATGTAGCTAGGGTTATTTCTGTTAGGATTTTAGTGGCGTTATCAAACCAGTTCCGCGCGTCTCGTGATGATTACGCCAATTTGCTCATGGGCACAATGAAATTGTCCTGAGGAATCTAGCTAACCGTGAGATTGAGGCATTGGCGTGTTAATAACGCAAGTTTTAAGTAGTGTAATGCTAAGGTTAACTAAAGAACAGGCACCTTGAGATCAAGGCGTTGCCGGCGCAGATCATAAGGTTAGAACTGCAGCCTATTTGGCCCCGTCGCTTAAAGAGAAAAAAAAAACAACATAAACTAATTGAAAAAGCTTGGAAAATGAATGATACCCTTTTGATTTTCATAAAGCGTAGTTTCATGTCATCGGTACTAGCTGTAAGCAAATCAGCAATCGTTTGTCATGAACAGCAGTTTTGTCGCTACGAAAGAAATATTTGCGAACTGTCGCCGTCAGCATGCGCTCAATCCCAAAGCACGCACTCATTGCCGTGGGGGAATATTCTCTATATCGAACTGACTTCCTACTAAATATTTAACTGTCACTGTGCGAGGACAACCAGCGCCACCACCACTACAATATGCAAATGAGCCTCCGACTGGCGTTCAAAGTTTTGGCAGAGGCGGCAGCAATGACTTGGAAGATTTCTGAAAATATTGCTGTTGCAACAAATGCTTCAATATATCCGCGGTTCCTTTGAAAAAGAAGAAGAAAAGAGGAAGACATTAAATACAATCTAGCAAATTTCATTAGACATTTTGATCAAATGAGGGCCAGGACCTTCAGACTATAAAAGGCCATTATGTGCCTAGAAAACGGTTTAATTCTGGAAAAATAAAATGTTTTAATCTTGAAAAAGCAAGCTGAGCACAGGGAACATTTGGTGTTTCAGCTCTTCAAGCAATACTCCAGAAACGACAATATTGCCGCCTGCATGACCGAGGGGAAACACCTTCGTACATCTAGAAGATTCGTATTTATTTCTGTATGTAGTGTAAAAGATAACGAGGCCAGAATGGCCTTTCTTGGTCGGTCTCGCCCTTGCTCGCACCCAAATTTTTAGGTCGAATACTCGAGATACAAACTGTAGTATATGAAGAGCTTTCCATGGCCGTGCAGACTCACTCCCCCGATCACGACGCAGCCTTTCGCCAGTGCTCCAGTCCGCGTTTCCACTAACACCGACGCCCGCGCTGCTTTGTGATTATCTTTATCTACCCCTTTTGGTTGTTCGTTTATTTTAACGCGGAAGCACTAACTGTCCCATGGAGTGAGCCGACGTCATCAGTTTGAAGCGTGAAAGCGGCACCTTAAATTCTTTCTCCAAGTGTAGCCAGCTCCCATCTATGAAATCACGCGAAAAGCCCAGACACGGCGTATAGTTTCCCAGATCCCAAAGGAGCAATCTAAATCTGATGAATTTTCGGCTTCGGTCCCATTGGCTGGCGTGTGTCACCAGCCAATGCGCGTCAGTTTGCGTCAGTTTGTCACCAGCCAATGCGCGTCAGTTTGCCACTGCGCGTCAGTTTGCACGATCGCTCACCCGATGGCGGTGCGTTTCCGCGAGGTAGCGGCTCCACCGTTCCACGCCCAAGGTCAACGCGTCGTACCCCACAGACGAAAGAAGGGAGCGAAGAGCGGCGTACGTGCTTTCGCATTCACAACTCATAAGAAGTGCTTAGGTGTACCTCGAGCTTTTTTGGCCCTATTACGCCATTTTAAACGTTTCTTTCAGTTAATTATTCATTGCCTCGTCGCCTTCATCCGTGACATTTCTGGTGAAGGTGGGGGTACCTCGTTGAAATCACAAAAAGAGTAATACAATGACTCCACCGTGTTAAGCCGCCCCCTCCGTTGTCGTTATGCCCCTCCAACGTCTACGACGTCTCCCTTCGTGACGTCTACGAAGACATCGAAGATTGAATCAACCAGTACGATCAAGTGGCCCGACACAATGGTTGAACGCCTGAAGAGAGCCTTCAGAACGCCTAGGTTGCCCTCGGGAGCACGACTCGACACTGGTTCGAGAATCATTAAACCTTGATTACGTCATGCGAGCAGCTGAAAGAAGAGCTTCGACTGACATTCGCCAGTCTGCACCGACAGTAGGGAGCCGAGGACCTCTTTCGAACGAAGACGCAGGACCCCAACGAGTGCCTCACCAGCTACGTTGAAGGCGTCCTACCACTGAGGGCACGCGCCCACCCTCACGCGACAGAGGAAAATAAATTCAAGGTTCTCATGCGCGACGTAATGGAGGACATCTTTAGAGGCCTTGTGCGCAACCCACCTGAGACCATCGAAGCTTTCGTGACGGTGGTGTCGAACATCAAACGCGCCCTCCTTGCGAGAGCCAGTCACTACCACAGAATTCCCGGTGTCGCTAGCCCCACGCCGTCCGTCTGCGACATCGGCACCAGTATCCCATTATCCGCGAGATTCTCCGTGACGTCGTCCGGGAGGAGAACAAGGATCTGTTCCCTACTGTTGAACGCACGCCTCGGTCTCGATCGCCGAGGTCGTTTGAAAAGAAGTGCATCGAGGCTTCAATCCGCAGGCTCCTATCGACATGCCAGCGCACGAGGAGCAGACGCTGACCCAGTGGCGTCACAAGGGGGGGGGGCGGACCGCCCCGGGTGCAGCGCTCAGGGGGGTGTCACGGCGGGCCATGAAGGGGGGGGGGGGGAGTCGCGGCGGGCCACGCGATAGCGGGGGGGGGGGGGCCGCTGACCCTCGTGAAGCCACTGCGCTGACCTACACCGTAATAGCCCCCCGACCACCGCAACCTACACGTCCGGATGTGGCGCCTCCACGCCATGAGCCTCCAGCACCCCAATACTCCCGACGTCACGAAGAACGGGGCCAGTACGTCCTCCCAGAAGAACCTGCACCCAGGAAGACCGACGTGTGGAGGACAGCCGATTGACGTCCGCTGTGCGACTACTGCGGAGAAGCCGACCATACCTGCCACCGATACCCCAACCGAAAACTCGGGCTGCACGGATTCCACCTTAACGACCCACGCCCACGCTACCGAGAGCACCTACAAGTCATTAAAGAATACCTTCGTCCTTCGCCGTCTTTGATACCAGTTTCGCTCCGAGAATCCGGCTCACCCAACCCACGACCCCTGTCCTCTCCTCTACGTAGGTCTCGTTGGAAAAGCATTCCCCCTTTTTCCCGCCGGGAAAACTAACTGCGGCAATCCCTGGAGACGTAATTGCCGGAGACGACCGAAGCGAACATCCACCGAAAATATCGGAGGTCTGCCAAACTAGCGATGATACGCATCAGGATGACGCTTCTGCGACGGTGTCATATAACCATGATGTTAACATCGACGGTCAGGACGCAACGGCACTCTTTAACACCGGAGCTGACTATTCTGTTTTCAGTGGGAAGCTCTCTTGCCGTCTACAGAAAGTGATGAAGCTGTGTGATGGCAGTGCGAGGTTATTCCCCGCCTTGTGAACTTGAACAATGAGGTGCTCCCCGACGGAACAGGACCATCAGGACGCCGACAGCTGCAACCCCAAAGTAGAGCACGTCGGTCATCTCAAGCCGTACTATCCTCGATAAGACTGATGATTATTTATAGTACAGTCGACCCCGCAGTTTAGTCTTTGCTGTTATTTGGCTTAGTTCTTTGTTAATTTATATAAAGTTGCATCGGAGTGATGAACTTTTAAAGGGGAGAGTAATGCCGCGTGAATTCCAGAGAAGAAACGGTTCACCATATCTCTAGAAGATACATGTTTACTCTTACCCGGAGTGTAAAAGATAAGGATGCCAGAATGACATTGCCTCGTCAGTCTCGCCCTTGCTCATTCCCGATTATTCTAGGTTGAATATTCGAGATACCAAGAGTAACAGATAAAGAGCGGACCATGGCCGTGCAGTATCAGTCTCCCGACGACGACGCACACTTTGGCAAGCGCTCGAGTCTACGTTTCCGCCGACTCCGACAGGGAGTGACGCGACGTCAAAAGGAGTGACGCGACGTCAAAATATATATGGGCGAAAAACGAGTGAGTTAAGGGCATTACATTGTAAAATGCATCAGCAACCGAGAAATAAAATTTAAAAAAAAATTATTAATGTTCTCGACCTGCGAAACCCATATAACAGCATTCTGTCGGTTTCGTAGATTGGCAAATCTATAGCATTTATCTTAAAACAACTCTAGCCCAAATCTGTTTAGTTAAGTACATTTTCTTACAACAAAACCAAACTTGGCGATACACCCGGGCAACCACTAACTCTTATGCGGATGACCGCTTTGAAACTTTTCTTTAGATGAACCATGAAAACAGAAATAGTCTTGAAAATATGTTAGTTGAACAACTGAACCCTGAGTGTTCTTTATAAATATAGTATCATTAAAACACTCCCTAAAAATAAGGGCTTTTTTATTTTCATAACTAACAATCTAAATTTCATCAAAGGCAAGCTGAAAAAAAAAACTTATTTTTCGCAAACTTTTTAAAGCTGAAAAATTGACTAGGTAACATAGATCCCAAAAGCCAGACATCTTTCTCCTTTAGAACTATTTTATACCATTTACCACTCTGCTTAATGCATATTTCCCCCGACCAATGATGAGTTCCATTACTAAGTTCGGGAAAGCGCCAGCAAGTGTATCAATGATGCTCAGTGTGTCAGTGTAAATGCAAGTAACAATATAATAAAACAGCGCACACGCAGAATGAAAAAAAAGAAGCCATGGCGCTGTTTTTTCTTGCCGCCGTGCTCTTTTTTCTCCCCTTCTTCTCTTCCCTGCTGTTGCGCTGTTTTAATATGTTTTAATTTTACAGACTACCTGAACTAACCATGCTAATGTAACTCAATAACAAATGTTTTTGTTTGCAGATTGTTGCCGAGCAGTTTTCTTAGCTCAGGAATAAAGTGGGGTGCAATATGTTGAGGACAACTTTTGTAATGAATGTAGCCCGACATATGTCACAATTATTAAAATAGTTGTGTCATAGTTCGGGCTACAATCGCAAATACCTTTTGAGCTGCGTGTTTAAATGTGGATGAACACTGCCTTCTACATAATTCCTGGAATAATATCTCACTTGTAACTCAGTAGCAAGGTGTTATAGACGTTGAAATGTGATTTCGATTGACTTTTCTTAGACTGTATAAAATTGGTAACGTTAAAAATTTTAAAATTTTAATAGTTCGTGGAATTTAAAACATATGCCTTCATCAGGTATAAAGGTGATTTTGATGTACAACTTCGAAATCAAATGCTGTCATTATGAGGCTTACTCACATTTAACTTAACTAAAAAATAAAAAAAAACAAGCCAGAGTCATATATGTTCGGGAAAATGTACGCATGAAACAGAAGAGTGAACATTTTTTTTTTCATCCTGACATGTTTCCTACAAACACTAGGATTGTGTTTGTAAATCTAGGCTTAATGACGCACAGTTCAGTTCACCAAAGACGACTTCTCTTTTCATTTTGTCAGTTTAGGAGCTTCTGCTAGGCGTTTTTTTTCATGGTTCTCAATTGGACATTGAAGGAGATCTATTGGCTGCATTTTTTGTGTCAATGTTTTTTT
>JABSTQ010002070.1:0-16229 GCA_013358835.2 Ixodes persulcatus | reverse complement strand
AGCGGAGCCTAAAAAGTGAAAAAAAAAAAAAACACGTGGCATGATTAAGCACGTGCTTTGAGTTTATAAAACAATAATAAAACATTACTTTCCAGAAACTAGAAAAGTAAGAGACGTGTTTTTGCTGCTGGCGCAACGAGAATGTGAAATGAATGTGAAAATATGCTATTTCAGGCAGGAATCGATGTTTTCTGTGGTAGTTACGATCATTAGCAAAATATTTCAAATGTTCACATAGCCAAACGATATCTTGCTCTTCGAGAGCTTATGTTAAAGACATACCGTACCAGAGGAAAGCGAATATAAAAACGTTTTTCTTAATGCAAAAAGCGAGAAACACCATGCGTTGTGGAGTTCACATTGCCGGGTTGTGAATGCGACCCTTGACGCTACGAAAAATAAATGCTACAACTCCCAACGATACCATTTCTGAGAAGCTAGTTTAATTATCCGCGCTGTACTGAATCTCAGGAATAAAAACTTGTTAAGCCTAATAAAAAAGTAAAAATGCGGAGCGCAACCTGTATAAGTAAAACCAGGCGGCACGCGAGGGATAGCACGACCTACCAGAACAAAAATAAACATATTTCCGGAAGTCAGAAAATTAAGATATGTGCCTAATACGTAGCGCGCTATGAGCTCAGCTAAAGTACTGCCTAAAATGGCGGTATTGTGTTTCAATAGTGGGTGAAATGACCGCTTTCAGAAAAACTTCGGTGCATCACTGTGGCAGTTTTACCACTTACAGATTTTCTCATTTTGCTCGCAATATACTCATTTATTACATGCTTATTCGCTGAAAGGTCTTGCGCTGTTTGCCTACTACACTGACCCAAATATTAGCACGGAGAGAGGAATTATCCCGGCAAAACTAAAGGGCCACGGTTTGTGCATGCAACAATTCAAACTTGGGCTCGCAGTTTTTATTTCACCTTCTGCGTGAGGTTACCCTAAAGCGCGGTGCCGACGACTGCAAAAAATATAGAAAATATTACAAAATAATAAAAGCGAATACAAAAGGTGAGAAAAATATTTAAAATGATAAGAACGAGTACAAAAAGGTAAGAAAATTTGTTTTTACCGCGACTCGAACCAACGACCACACGCTCAGCAAGACAGCGCGACAACGAACTTTTTTTTTCTTTATTCATCGCGTTACATGTGTACACTAAAACCACTACCCGATGCTTTCGGGCAGCTGATACATTTAAATAATTTTATCTTGCACAAACTCTCCAACGTATCTGCCCACTCGGGCAGTGTCTGGCTGTACTCAAATACATTCTTGACTTGTGTAATCAGCTGAATGAAAAACAGGCGTGCAGATTTCGGGGGCTGTTCAGCATGCCTCACAAACTACGAGATTTCCACAGACTCAAGAGCTCAAGAACCATAATCATGTCATATGAAACAACAGAATAAGACTCAAGAGGAATGAATCGTAGTGTTTACGATGTTATGCATAGTTCTTTTTAAGGTTCTTTTCAAAACATCCAAAAAAAATGGCAACCCAACAGTAAGGAAGGCATGCTCAGTCGTCTCGGGTTCTTACACAGTGGGCAGTTGACTCCGCCAGGCAAATTAAACCCCTTTCTGGAAGCCACAGTTTCACTGGCAAGTCCGCTGTGCAAGCGAAAGAAAAAAACGACTTTGCTGCTGGAGTATGGCCATTTTCCTAACGCGAGCCAAGACGTCTGTCCTGGTTTATCTTCGAAATATTTCCGATACAGCGGTACGGGAAAAGGTTGTCAAGCAAGTCGCGATACAACTTTCTTCGGGTGACCGAAGCCAAAATCGTAAGAATACGGTACACTGAAAACTTAAAAGCTTCAATAACCTCTTTCACAAATCCAACATCTTTGCAGGGGGACGATCATGAAGATACGATGAAAGACGGGTGAAGTAGTATATCCTAACGAGCGTGTTGTAAGATGTACTAGATAACAGAAAGTAGAGAACATAGAGAAGAGAGGACGTCTGTGTTTCGTTCTCTCTATGTTTTATACTTTTTGTTATCTAGACGGAATGAAGCTTGTAGCCTGTTTGAAACATAACCCGCAGAAGCGGGTGCGCGACAACGAACTAGCTACATTCCACGGTCGACCTCGCAAGGAGATTAGAAGGGTAGGCTTGTGGAGGCTACACGGCATGACGTCAGCCGTGTAGCCTCCACAAGCCAAGCTCCCTTCGCGCTCGCCTCTTTCTCATTTTCCTCCTTGCCCTCCTGACTTATCGGCCAGCACGTGACCTACAGGAGGGAGTGCTTGCTTCAGTCTCGCCTTCAATCTGTAAAAACCTACCGGACGGAGCGCGTGCAAGCCCGCAAGGAATCTACTACAATCAACCAGTTATCCGCACGTGGACATGCACGCGCACAATTGCCAGAGAGGATTCTGGGGTCCACGTTGGGCACAACATCGTTAAAGTTTAGGACTAGGCTTCAAAAATATTGCACATGCCCCTTCCATACTCCATCAGTACCATCAGTAGCGGGGGAACTCCTTGCTGAGAATGGGGGGGGGGGGGCAAAGGCGGAAAGAGGAGGGGGGAGGGGGTGTTGATTGCCTCCCTCCTTCCGCCGTATTGGGGGGGGGGGTTTTTTTTTTTTTTTTTTTTTTTTTTTTTTTTTTTTTTTGTCCTTTTTCCCGTTTCTTTACTGGTAAACTAGGATGTCTGGAAGAGCGTGGTGCCCCTCATCGCCGACGCCACTTTCCTACTTGCGTGCGCAGAGCTGAACCCGACAAAAGCAGCGATGATGATCGAGCAAGCCCGTAGCTTCCGCCGCCCGGTCGTCTGCAAACGACTTCATTTTTGCGATGCGTAATCAGAAAAGAATTGCCAAAAATGGGTGCCGCAGTGAATTCATTCCATGGTGATTATTGCATAGCATGCGACATCCGATTTCAAAATTGCTGCCGCGAAATAATTTTTGACGCCGAAACTTATTCCTCGCCAAATGTCTAGCTCTAAAGATCATTTGATGTACACGTGTTTCGTATAATCCAACGCACGTGCAACGAATTTCACACCTCCAGAAACACTCGGGCTGCTTCAAATTTTCATTTCATTCATTTATTATTTCCTCAGGGCCCGAAGGCATTACAGAGGGGAGTGGGTGGTTCACACATGAAATTAACATAGTGAGTGAAGCAAAAACAACGACAAAAAAAAAAAAAAAACACGCGCTACGCAACATCTGTTAAAAAGTTGGTAATAACATTTTTAAAATCAACAGTGTTAGTTATTGAACTATATGTGCGGGGATTGCGATTCCAATCAATGGAGGTCTGGGTAGAAAAGAGGCATTAAAAGTGGAGGTTCTGCAATGGGGAATCTCTACCTTTAGGTCATCGTCTACACGTGATGATATGTACGATGGTTCGATAAACAATGCTTGACGGAGAGCGGGTTAGAGTAATACATCTTATGAAATAAATATAGACGATATAATATTTTCTTCGGAAAGAGAGATCAGGCAAAGAGAGGGACAACTTCATGGAAGTTACACTGGCTGTACGATGATAGTTCGAAAGTATAAAACGGGCAAAACGATTCTGAACAGATTCGACAGCTGAGCAAGGGTGATACCGGGGCTCCACATAGAAGCTGCATATTCAAGTTTAGGACGAACTAGGGTGTTATAGAGGAGAGGTTTTAATGAAATGGGAGCAAGCGAAAAGTTACGTTTGAGATAGCCCAAAAGTCGATTTGCGTTGTTAGTGACATATTGGACGTGGATATTCCAGCAGGGGTCGTTGGTTATGTGAATGCCGAGATATTTATAGGAGGACACAGAAACTAGAGTAGAATTGTTAATAGAGTAGGAAGGACAAGTGTTGTTATGACGAGATACTCTCATAGATGTACATTTAGTGATGTTAAGCTCCATGAGCGATTCCTTGCACCATTTGCAGATAATGCTAATATCAACCTGAAGAGCGAAAATGTCAGAGTCGTCAACTATCTCTTGAGGACTTACACAATCGTCAGCGAATAGACTAATAGAGGAAGAAATATGCACAGGAAGGTCATTGATATAAATAAGAAATAAGAGTGGTCCGAATACGGAGCCCTGAGGGACACCGGAGTTGACAGGTGAGGGCGAAGAATTAGTGCCATTAGTTCGAACAAATTGGAAGCGATTCGTTAGGAATGATTTTAGCCATGTGAGTACAGTTGGATCTATGTTAAGTTTACTAAGTTTATGAAGAATTAGCTGGTGAAAAACCATGTCAAAAGCTTTTGAGATATCCAGCAATATGCAGTCAGTCGTAGAACCCCGGTCTAGAGTGAGGTGAAGATGATGAGGTAATGCTAGTAGTTGGGTATCACAGGAATAAAACTTACGAAAACCATCTTGAGCTGTGTTGAAAGAAGAGGGAGTCAAGAAAGTTAACAAGGTGTGAATATATCACACACGTGCTCAAGAATCTCGCAAGGGGTGCTCGTTAGAGAGATCGGACGGAAATTAATAGGATTATGTTTATCACCGCCTTTATGGATTGAAATCGCTTTCCCCACCTTCCAGTCACTGGGTGATATTCCTTGTTCGAGAGACTGGGAAAAAAGATGAGATAGAATAATGCTTGACTACGTTTTAGTGTTCTTTAGAAACTTAACAGTTACATTGTCCATGCCGGCTGCCGAAGAGGTTTCAAGATTTTCAATTATGTTATCAATCCCTTGAGATTCTATAATGACAGGATAAATTGACAAAAAGTTGCGAACTGGAGCTGCGGTAAAGTTGGAGGTAACAGGGCACAAAAACGCTTTGACGAAAACATCATTTAAAACAAAAGAACACTGTTCATTTGGTACATCTTCTCCGTCAGCCATTATAAGCGCAAGATCAGAGCTTTCAGTGGGGTTAACGACTCTCCAAATTTGACGGGGGTTTATTAGCATAGATGGTAACAAAATATTAAAAAATGAGCTTTTTGCCTCTTCAACAGCATTTTAGTACACGCCGGCAGTTAGATGGTACGCTGCCCAACACTGTACGTCATCCTTCAGCTTGGCAGCACGAAACAGTCGCTTCTTTTTATTTGAGAGCCTTTTCAGGGCCACGGCATACCATGGCGATTCAGGTGACGATGTTATGTTTCGAAGAGGTATGTGTGCCTTCATCAGTGATTCCACCTCATCTTTGAATAAACGCAAGTTGTCTTAGACTGAGCGCTCGGCAAAACAGTGCATATACCGATCTAAAAAGACACTCATTTCATTGTTAATCACATAAAAGTCCGCTCTAGCATAATCATGTATATGCTTTGTTTTGATTTGCGGGAACTGGGAGTGTTTAATATGAAATGCAACAAAGAATGATCACTAATGCCAGGCATGTAAGTCAGCGAAGTGATAAGCTCGGGTGATGTTGTTAATATAAGGTCTAGAACAGAAGCAGTTGTAGTTGTAATACGCTTCGGTTGCGTCACAATTTGTGAAAAGCTAAAACCCAAACACTAGTTCAAAAACTCACTACTCTCTAAAGAAAAGGGACTGAGAGTAGCACTCATATCTGACCAAACAATGGTGGTGTAGTTAAAATCACCCAGCAGCATTATTGGCGTATTGGGAAAACGGACCATGACTCCGTTAATCGCGTCGTGTAGGCTTGTAACAAAAGTGGCACTTTTAGAGGGAGGGCGATAACACACGCCTAAAATATTTTTTTTTAACTGAAGACAAACCAATAGAAGCTCCAGTTCAGAAACAAGACTGATTTGAAATGATGATACGTTTTCCCTCACCGCGACCAGTACGCCACCGCCATTTTTTTTATCATGACGGTATAAATTGAAACGTTTATGACAGTTCAAAATTTCACCGTTACGTATTTTGCTTGACAACCAGGTCTCAGTGAGAACGACAGCATCTGCGTCTGATGAGTCCAGAATTGACGACAAGTCATCGCGGTTACGCATAACGCTTCTAATGTTAGTAAAAATAACAGAAATATTTACAAGGGGTGACTCACTAATGCCATCCGAACGCTATGACTGTGCAGGTACTGGGTTAGAACTGCCGGTGTTTTCGAGCACCATGGTGGGGCCATGAAGTCCGGAAAGAATCCTGTCTGGCTCGTTCCGCTCAGGTGGGTTTAGTTCGCGAACGGAGTCTGTGCCAGGCGCGTAAGTGTAACATTTCTTGTCAACGAGTAGTTTGTCGAAACGCAACTTGATGGGCTTTCCATGCGACCTGGCGAACTCTATCAGTTTCCGCCTAGCAAGGCGGACGGACGGTATATAATCTTGACTAATGGAAAAAGGGGTGCCCCAAAGTTTGAAAGCGTTTGAAAGCACCGTCTCCTCCTTTTCTTTATAGACCATTTTTACAATAATGGGGCGATGCTTTTGGTGACTGAACCTGCCAAGACGATGCGCTCTTTCGATAGCTGATATTGAAAGTTGGATGCACAATTTCTCGTGACAAACGTCCAGAACAGCTTTTTCTGATTGTGCCCAAGTGTCCCTTTCCCCGCCGGGTAGGCCAAAAAAAAAAAAAAAAAAGAAGATTCGACCTGCGGGCTCTGCTTCCTGTATCATCGCAACGCGCCCTAAGTTCTGATATCTCGGAAACCGCGGATGTTATCCGGGGATCAGATGTTATGCAGTTACTTGCACTTGCTTCTTTTATTGTGGAAAGTTTGTTTTCTAACTGGCTAACTCCTGTGGTCAGGGCATTCAACGATTCATCAGTACTACTCTGTTTTTATTTTAACTCTCTAACCTCCTGAAGACTTGAAAGTAAACATTTGGCAGAAATCTGCCTGGTTGGGTAACAACAATTAGAAGAGGGGAAGGAACCTCCTGAAGTATGCTAGTCTGGCCACTCTGCAATGACGTGACGATATTGAAAACTTGTTTAAGTAGTACCTCTTGCGCTTTTGTCATAGGACCAGGGTTAGTTTGAATATCTCCCCCGAGAAGTAAAAGTAAGATATATCTAACACGTTCTACGCAGGCGGCAACACAAGCACTACCAACGCGATACAGTTCACAACATTCGGGGTACAACACTAAGCATGCCTTTGGGTCCGGCAGCAAAAAAAGACACATATTGTTGCTTTTTAAACCAAGGTTTTTAAAAATTAATGACCTGAAACGATATGACAAAAAACTTAGGCATCCTATTTGGATGGAAGCTGTCGGGCCCACTGGCGATGTTGAACGATGCCGCTGCTTGTCTACCCAGTGGCGCCGAGCTCGCGGTAGTGGCTGATGGTGATTGGTTGGGGTCAAGCAGGGGCAGAACCGTAGTGAACACGTGCTGAAGATCGGCCCACAAAGAATAGGCCGGCGATGACGGGTGCAGTTTAGTTGAATCTGTAGATGTCGCTGATGTGAAGTTGCCTCCGATGATGGGATCGTCGTTCCCAGATAGTGGTGACCATGACGGTGCCAGGAAGCATTTATTCTCTTCCTACTGAAGTTTATTTTAGGGGCGAAGCTCCTTAGGGTCTAGCCTTGTCCGTCCGTCCGTGCTCCCATCGATTGCCATCCCATCTGTCTTCTTAAAAAAATAAAAAAAATGTTTGCGCAGTCGACAGGATTTGAACCTGTGCGGGGAGACCCTAATAGATTTCTAGTCCATCGCCTTAACCACACGGCCACGACTGCGGGACGAGTAGGGGACTCTCAGATTGGGTAGTAACTTAAGAGCTGGGAATGTCATGGATGAAACGTTACCTGTAGCCGCTCAACGTCTATACAGGAGAGGGCGCTGCGGTAAAATGCGTATATAATCGCGTTAAACTTTGCATGCATTGGCTCAACGTTTATAGAAGAGAGGGCGCTGCGGTCAAATGCTCAAATGCGTATATAACCACGTTCCACACCACACATTCTCTTTCTGACATGAACCGTTGACTTAAGCGGTGGAGATGCGTTCCCACGGCTTCTAGCGGATCCAAGCTGATCCGCTGGAAGAACCACTGACTCTGCATTTCACCGACCATAAAGCAGTAATAATGAAGTCGAAACGCAACCCGGAACTCAGCACTACCTATGAGCAATAAACAAAAATCAGCCCCTTCAGTACTACCTATGAACAATAAAATCAGTATCATCAGACCACCAGAGCTTCGCCCCAATCAACATCATTCACCACGTGGAGATGCGGTCATTTCTGGAGGCTGTCGAGTATTAATTTAAGCTTCGGGGGAATTTACAAGCATGTACTGAATTAAGGTAGTGTCTCGTCAGTTTTTGGTATCTATATTTTGTTCAGTGTAAGTATATAGTGTCAGACATACCTCACCCCATTCCTGTTTTTTCGTTTGGTACTGCCTTTAACGAATGGTGTAAGTTGTAAATGTTTTAGTTGTTTCATGATTGTAGTAAGGTGGTGAGCTGGTACTAATTGAACACTTCGAAAAATAGTTCGCAAAAAGTCGAGGAGACAAGAAGAGGAACACGTAAACCTCATGCAAGCGCAGACTGAACTCGCATAAATCAGAGAAGAAGGGAGAAATAAAGAATGCGGAAGGAGCTCAAGCACAGGCCCAAGTGGAACGCGCTGATTTACCTGTTAGCAAGAGCAGATTCAAAAAACATAATTTCCATGTCAGTTAAGGTAACAGATGGATGGCTACTACATGAAGAAAGCTCAATCTTTCTCTAAAATGTACGATGAATTGTCACCTACCTATGCACTGTTTACACTGCTCGTGTATGTCATCCTTAGGAAAAACGTGAATAATTATCAGATACAATTACTTAGATAATTATCAGATACTATACAAGAGAATTAATTTAGGCCTTTATTGTTCGTAGTATGGGCGACCAATGTGTCCGCACATCCGTCTGTTACCTGAGCTGCCGAGGAAATCGTTTTCACAGACATATGCGTATGGGTGAAATAGCACGTTCCACTTGAACCTGTTCGAACTTTCGCTAAAGCTCCTTCCACATTCTTTATTTTTTCTTTGCTAATTTATGTGTGTTGGGAGTCTGTACTCGTATGTAGTGTATGTATTCCTCTCCTTTATTCCTTGTTTTGTGCTATAATTAAAGATGTTCAATCAGAATGAACTCACCGCGTTACTACATGGGAAGGCTGTTCTTATTTCTAGAGTGTCTGTAAAACAATCTACCTGACATCTTTGCCTCACGCCCCGGTTCCTGAAGCTCACATTCTCCGAGCACAGCCTTTCTGATTTCTCTCATCCTCTTATTTCTTTTCTTTTGGGTTCAATAGATAGAGTTGCGAATGTGCACCAGTCTGCGTCCTACGTGTTCCAGTCCTTTTGTTCTTGTCTTTTTTTTTAATTTGGTCCATGATATTTTTTATCATACATTTTAATCTGTGTTTTCATCTTTATACTTACTGCAGCCTTTCCCAATTAGACGTTGGCATTCACTTTCGCCATGCTGATGTGAGTGTCCTGAGACGACACAGAATGACAGTCTCCTCTGCTGAAGTCCTGGCTTCATGGAAGACTGCCAAGGCTGTTCATGGTAAGGTGCTCTATATATTGAGCAATATAATAGCAACCTATTGCTGCTAGGATTGTTTTTAACACAGACTGTATTTATGGGCTGGCCCTTAGCAATTCTGATGCCACTCACGTGGAATGAAAGCCTGTA
Source organism: Ixodes persulcatus (assembly GCA_013358835.2). Taxonomy (NCBI): domain Eukaryota; kingdom Metazoa; phylum Arthropoda; class Arachnida; order Ixodida; family Ixodidae; genus Ixodes; species Ixodes persulcatus. The sequence goes on along the minus strand of JABSTQ010002070.1, from coordinate 6,642 downwards.
GGGGAATTGCGCATTTCATTCGTAAGCGGAATCCTGAGTTTACAACAGAAGTGCGTTGCGTTGCCTTGCGTTGGGGGATCGGTGGCCAACTGGGCTAGCGCCAGTGTTGTACGGAACGGCGTTCCAAGGAACGGCGTTCCTGGAACGCGTTCCTTTTAGGAGGAACGAAGGAACGCCGCCGTTTCATTTTGCACCGCTGGAACTGGAACGGGAACGCGTTACACTTTTACTGCAACAGAAAGAGCAACGGCGTTCCTTTTTTTCGTCCAGTGGGGTAATTTTTATGTTATTTTGAACAGGAAAGTTTTGAAAGTACAAAAACAATATCTTTACGAAGTGCAGGATCTCGTTACCTTTTTGGCTACTAATCTTATGGATTATTTTGTGTGGTCCTCGCTTGCTAACAGTTTCGGGTGCAGGAGAGCTGGTGGACATTGATTCTTTTTTGTGTGCCCGAAACTGCGGTACAAAAAACAAGGCTTTTAGTCGTAGGAAAAGACAAAGAAAGAGGGTTGTTTCAAACTCAGCAACTTTCTTTGGTTCCACGAATCCTCATACACCCAGAAATCTAAGGCCGAGTACAGCCACTTGTGAACTTCCATAACGAGACCTACAGTTACAACGAGATCACAGACTGCCAGACATCGAACGCACCCTTGTATCCCGAACATTGGTCACTTAAAAAATACAAGAAAAAAACTTTATTTTTTTCTTGTCCTCCACCTTCAAAATGAACAACAAAGCCAACCTTACAAAGAAGTATTTGTAGTTTTTAAGACTGATCTTTCAAAAGCCCTACCCTCTCCTCGACTTGCTCGTCTTGCGGACAGCAGCATCGAGAAGCAACTGTTGTTAAGTTCGAACAAGGGACTTTGTTCAATTGAAACGTGTGAGGTTGTTGTAAAACGCTCGTACAATGTTGGGTAAAAGTACATTCGGCTTGTCTGAATCGTCCACTACAAACATGAATATGGTTAAAAGCTGAGATTTTTAACTTGAGTATATCAACAAATGAAAGCCTGCTTCCGCTTGTTTTTTTCTCCTGTTGCCCTTCCATAACGACATACAAACTCGTATGTTGACTACTAATGGGATAGATAAAAAAACTCTGCTTGATTTAACTAAATATAGTAATTAGCGAAATACAAATGTAACGTATATGTAACGATACATTCTATTTTTTTAAACTGTAACGGGAACGAGTTCCTTTTTCACAGATGTAACTTGTAACGGGAACGCGTTCCAAAGATCAGAAGGAACGAGGAACGTGTACAACACTGGCTAGCGCACACCAGCTCGGAGCTCGTGGAGCGAAAGCTTGCGCTGCTGAACCCAGGGATCCTGGGTTCAATCCCCACCCCTGCCCATTCGGATCTGGATGAGCATCGTACCGGCGTGCGGTCGTGTATCACTACTGCGTGATGCAGGTTGAAGACTCCAGGCTAGCAGTCGTACTGCACTGGCTAAATTGCTCAACTACAGCTAGCAACTCATCGCAACTTTCAAATGGCTGACCAACTACACGCTGTATAAATATCCACAAATCCCCAACAGAAGTGCGTCACTACCTGCATCCAGTATTGCAGTGTGTGTTGTATTTGTAGTTTGTATTTGTTTATTTAGTGTTCCCAATAATGGCTTGAAGCCTTCCCATTGGTGCGCTTGTTAGTAGCAACACACAAACACGAACAAACGGCGAGAGTGGTGAACAGCGCCAATCTTGCCGCTCGCCACCGCGCCCATTGGTTTTCGGAGAAGTTTGCAGTATTGGTCTCTGTAGTATTGGTTCATATATCGCACATGGACACAACCAGGGCGCTGTACCTACAATTCAACACTTGCAAGACTTGCCTGAATGCACCCTGTAGGTGCTCGCACTTTCAGAGTCATCTTAAAGGGGCGATGCAACAATTTTTGTACTTTGCGCAAATACCGCTTAGAACGAATCCCTGACGTTAATGACCTATAAAACACGCGATCGTTTTCCCCCCACGCAATAGAAGTCCCAGTAAAAACTTAAAGAAAAATGAGCAGCACTCACCCCCTCAACTCGCAGCCAGAACAAGCGGCCACGTGATCTGGAGCCGATTATATACCGCCAATGTTGATCATGTTGATCATAGCCACGCGCTGGTGTTGGCAAAGCACAGGACACGCGCTGAGTTCCAGACATTGTTATGGCTCGGCTATTGCCGTCGTTGCAGCGATTGGACACGGGCCACTACCCGAATGCTTCTCGAGCTAGTAATTATCCCGAGCCCAAATCGAGTGCCCACGCAATGCTCGGGTCCAATCTATGAACAGCATTCAAATATCGTCATATGGGTGTACTGCGATCCCCACGTTACGTCATCAAATTTGGCAAAGGAGAGATTGAATGAAAATGATCGCTTTTGTCCTTGAAATTACACCGCAACAAAGCAGTTTCTTGGCCAGTGGCGTTGCGTGCGAGTATCCTTGAGTCCCACTTGTGCCAGTAAGCTCGTGTAAAGTGAAAAACATTCCAACTGAATTTCGTTGCACAGCTAATTTAATGTTGCGGAAATGATAGAATGGATGCTGGGGCTAGTCGGTGAACTATATTCTACGGTGATAGCGCAGAGAAACAATCGCACACCAGGTACTCAGGAAGACAAGCACACGCGCTGAACTTAGACCTCTCGTGTATTAGACTACTTCGTTCTTCTCTTCAACGTCTGGATTGACTTTTCAGAACGTGATAAGGAGAAGAAACAGCACAAAATACAAGGAAAAAAAATGAAACCCGTTTACCCTGTAACGTGAAACCCTGTAACGCCGAATTAGAGCGCAGCGCTTGAGGAGGAGGAGGGAAGGGTACTGAGGGAAAGGTATACCCCTCCTCCCTCCTCCTCACGTCCTCATCCTGTCTGCTACTTCTCCCTCCGAGCGGCGTCGCCGTCGCCTCACAAGGTTGCGTGACCTCACGGGGTTCATGAGACGTCACCGGGGTCACTTCACCTCACGAGGTCACGTGACCCCTAGGGGTCACGTGACGATGACGTCATTAGTGACGTCACCAGCGACTTCACTGATGACGTCAATATCACTAGTGACGTCATCAGTAACGTCATCAGTGACGTCACTGATGACGTCGTCAGGGTCGATGACGATGCGGATGCCGCCATACACTGATGACGTAACTGATGACGTCATCAGTGACGATGCCGATGTGGATGACGCCATCAGTGACGATGACGATGCCGATGACGTCACTGACGACGTCATCGGTGACGTCACGCGTTCCATAATGCACCGCGCAGTTACGCCAACGGCGACGCCGACGCCGACGCCGCTCAAGCCGGAAACGGGCGCCTAAGAGCTGCGCTCTAAAAGTGAAAGCCGTTTGCAACTCCCTGTAATGCCGAATTAGAGCGCAGCTCTTGAGGAGGAGGATGGAAGGGTACTGAGGGAAGGGTATACCCCTCCTCCCTCCTCATCACCTCCTTATCCTCCTCCTCCCCTCATTCTTCAATCTCCTCCGTGGGGGGTTACGTGACCTCGGGGAAGGGGTGTCACGTGTCCCCGGGGGGGGGGGGTGTCACGTGACCTCGGGGGGGGGGGGGGTCACGTGAATCCCCCTCCCGAGGTCACGTGACCGCGGGGGGGGGGGGGCTCTCGTGGTGCATTATGGGACATTTCCCATAATGCACCGCGCGGTTACGGCGACGCCAACGGCGACGCCGACGCCACTCAAGCCGGAAACGGGCGCCTAAGAGCTGCGCTCTAGAAACAAAGGAAGCGCTTACAAGTCATCCCTCTCCCTCACTGCTATCCTTAAAATAGAAATTGGAACTTTTTGACCGCATTGAACATGTCCCAGCACCGCTGGGGCCTGTTCAATGCAGCCACTGCAAAGCATTTTTGACGTATACGGCGGCACCAAGACTGGGACCTCGCATTTGAGCCGGCACAAATGTAAGTCGTCCACTTCTGAGTGTTCGAGTGTTACTTCTTTTTTCGCTACGAAGAAGTCCTGCATTCCTGCGATTGTCAAAGAGAAGTTGACCACGGCTTGCGTTGGCTTATGCGCCAAAGATATGCGGCCATTTGATGTAGTTCACGGAGACGGCTTTGTTCATCTCGCAGACGAACTAATTAGCATTACCGCCCGTTACGGAAACATCTCTGCGAATGACGTGCTTCAACATCCCACAACGTTCCCGAAAAGTAGCCGATGTAGCGAATGCTATGAGAGATGCCATGAGGCCTATCATTGAAGCATCAATGAAGCAAAGTCGCTCAGTGCGCTGTTACAACTGACATGTGGACAGACGACTTCAACAAGATCGCGTATACTACCGCAACGGTTCACTTCATTTGATGAAAACGGGGTTCTGCAGAGCAAAGTTCTCTTCACTTGCGATTTTCCAACGGAAAGGAAGATGGGCGAAAACATACGCAAAGAAGTTGTTCGAAGGTTTTCAAAACTTGGTTTCAGTGAAGACCTCCTTGCGAACGTGGTGTTCGTGACCGACCAAAATGCAAATATTATTAGTGCACTCTGTCCGTACACAAGGATGAGTTGTACCGCTCACATCTTGACACCGTACTCCGGCATACATCTGACGAGACGTTTGTTAAAGAAGAGCTGCCCGCCATGCACGAAAACATCAAAGAAGTCTGTTGTGACTATATTCCTAACGAGCGTGTTGGTAAGATGTACTAGATCACAGAAAGTATAAAACATAGAGAGGACGAAACACAGACAACTACATTCTTTCAACTCACAACAAAGTTTATTCCAAGGAGTACGAACGCAGGTTCCCCTGCGCACACTTAGGGAAAGGGGGAAAGGGCAGAGGTAGAGGGGGGGGGGGGGGGGTAAGAGGGAAGGAAGGGCGGGTGGGAGAGGCGGATGGGTGCGTCGACCCGTTGGGTTCGGGCCGCTCACCGAGGTCGTCTAATCACCCCGGACAGCTCTTGGCTAGATAATCTATCTCTCTATCAGAGAGGGCTAGCGATGGGGAAGAGACATTGACTCCGGAGTTTATTATTGCAAAAGATTCGATAACTTCCCTGCCGAACCTCTGAGGATGGCGCCCGAGCACGCGCGTTTTTTTGAACCTTGGCTCACATCCTCCGCATGTGCGGCGATGTGCTGCAATCGGATGCACCGAATCCTCGCTGGGGTCGGCGACCTCTCGGAAGTGCTCCCTCAGGCGGTCATTGAGGCAACCGCCCCGTTTGCCCGATATATTCTCTTCCCCCGCAAGAGAAAGGAATGGATAGATCTCTCTCTCCGGCAAGAGCCGACTGCTTTCATGTTTCTTGGGACAGGGATTTGGAGGGGAAGGATTATTGACCTGACGGCACATCTGCTTCAGTTTGAATTTACACTAAGACCACTCCTACGTCGAAGCGTGAGGCGAGCGCCTTGAGGCGATGTGAAGTGTTGTGCGTGTACGGAATGACGGCGAATTGTTTTCGGCGGGGTCGGGGTGTAGAGGGAGGTGTGTTTGAGGAGGTAATAAGCCCTCTTGAGAATATTCGTCGAAGGTCTTCTGGATAGCCGGCTTTCCGCAATCTATCTATTTGGAGGATAACGCTGTTTGTGGCTAGATGAGGGCAGGATCTAGATCGTGCAGTCTTCATGAGGGACTTAACAAGGCCTAGCTTGACTGTTTTTGAGTGTGCGCTGGTGAAGGGGAGAACTGGTTTTTCCGATCTCGTTTGGAATTCCCAGCACAAACCCCGGATCGGAGACTAAGTTGTAGTTCTAAAAATTGAAGGGTTCCCCTACGGGGTCCTTTTTGAACGTGAGGCGGCGGGGCTTGATGTGAGGCTTTGAGAATGGTCTCAGGTTGGTCTGTTCCTGGTGCAGCACAAGATAATCATCTCCGTACCTGAAACCTGGCCCCGGGTGCCGTCGCCCCAATTTTGCCTTTATAGCCCGATCCACATAATTAGGAAGATTTCACTAAGAATGGGAGCCAGGCAAGACCCGATGCAGACGCCTGCCTTCTGGATGTAAATTTTTCCTTCGTACTCAACGAGTACTGTTGTGACCTTTCTGAAGCAAAGTGGACCTGCTAGCGAGTTGCCACATGCTGTGTACCAAGAAGTCAGCACAAGGTGGAACTCCAAACTGGCAATGCTCCGGTCGGTATTTGTCCAGTACGAAGATATCGAACGTATTTTGAATACCAGAAACAACTGCTTGCTTGATGAAGTGACCAAGTCTACCCTCAAAGAAATGATTGATTTCTTGGAACCATTCCACTTTGCAGTTTGTGCTGTTGTGCTTTGCCAAACTAAGCAAGCATCTCAACTGGAGCCTTGCGACTCATCACTTACTGTAAAACTCAAAAAGAAAGCAAAGCATTTCCTGGAAGGCAAACTTCAGCTCGAAGAAATGCTCAAGATAGCGACATTCGTGTGTCCACAGTAACGGCAACTCCGCATGCTCCCTGGAAACGAATGAAAATCGGTTTCGGCAACGTGAAAGAGAGTCTGTCAAGCGAGGCAATGCGGCTGGCATTAATGAGAGACGACGTAGAATTCGAGGACAACTTCAGCTCCCAGGAAGCGTAGATGTGTGGATGACTTCAAGAATGCTGCGATGTGGAAGCAGTGCCAGAACAAAGTGATGAATTTGACAATACTTTAGTGCCGAGTATGGTG
>JABSTQ010002069.1:0-44975 GCA_013358835.2 Ixodes persulcatus | reverse complement strand
GGCAGATTCTTTGTTGAACGGTATTCGCGGTGTGGGAATCCTATCGCTGCTAGACGGTACCGTGGCAGAGTCTGAGAAAAAACGATTGAAAGCGTTCACAGTTGCTAACATATCAGCTCCAAAATGTTTCCTTAGTGTCTCATAAATGTTATTCTTCAAATGACCTCGAACCTCATTTATTACAGCCCAGGTTTTTCTTGAGTCGAATCTGGCATCCGAGATCTTTTTTGCGAAATATGTTCGCTTCGCTGATCGAATAAGTGCAGTGACAAAATTTCTATGAATCTTGCTTTCAAGTTTGAGAGCAGCATTATTAGGGTAGCGGCGACTCTTCTTCCAAGATTTCTCTTTGAGATCAATGGCGTTAAGAATGTTAGAGTTCAGCCAAGGGAGCTTAGGGTTGCGTTTTTTGACGTATACAGTTTTTCTGGCGTTGTTCCGGAAGTGTACAACAACATCGATAAACTTTCTATATAAATTCCCACGGTCTACCGAAGATAAAAAACCTTCCCAGTCGTAATCTTTGATGAACCGATCAAACATTTTCAGATCAAGTCTCTCCAGACGACACATTCTGTTAACGTCGGTTGATTTTCTAGAAAAGAAAGCAAATTGACAGGCCACAAAATAATGGTCTGCAAGCTTTTGCGATATGACAGCGGAATGGACAGTACTATCTGACGTTCGAATGTTAATATGGTCGAGGCAGGCTGAAACCAGATTATTATTAAGCACTTCTTCCCTCGTGGGGCCTTGAATAGTAGAAGTTATCCCCGTCTCACAAAGTACAGACAAATAATCACAAACGATTGACTTAGAAGGGGATAGAGTGTCGATGTTAATGTCCCCTACCAGGCATAAATGTGTTTCATTAGATAATCGCTCCAAGTTTCTTTTCAACTCTGCTATAAAGTTGGTGCAGCTGAATGAGGGAGGTCTGTACAATGCCAGCAGACAAACAGTGTGAATGGCATTCGAGATCTTAAGGATCAAGCTCTCAGAATACATAAACGACACATCGACTTTGGAGGTGGACCAGGAATCTTTTATGAAAACGCCAATGCCGCCTCCACGAGTGTTTTGTCGAGTGCAAAAATAATCATGAAAGCCCGATAATTTATACGGTGACAGAGATTCAGCACTAGCATTTATCTCTGTTAAAACTATCGCATCAATTCGGCCACTCACATCTGCTAGGATAACCGTAAGTTCGTCCCAGTATTTTCGAATACTACGAATATTTACATGCAAAACAGTAAATGAATCAGGAGAGGTTGCTAACGAGTCATTAAACAAATTAAAATTGACATACTTGGAAAAAGAAAACGTAGCCATTACACGATGAGGTCTATGTCGTTACGGTGCAAGATCTTTATCAGTGGAGCGCCTTCTTCCTTTCTAGCAAATATTCGCGCATTTTTGACCCAAACAAATTTGAAACCATATTCCTTGCCACGAGAACGAGCCATCCAAAAAAGTTCTCTGTTGGGCTGAGTCAAGTTGTCATTAAAGTACACTCGTTCAGATGTTCTGGAGCCAAACGATTGCCTCAACCTGCTGCGTGATTGCATCCAGCGTTCCTTGATGTCAACGGAAGCGAACCTGACCAAAATGACTGGAGTTTCGGCACGTTTGTTTGGTATCTTGTATGCTGTTACGACGTCCGATGGTTGATGCCCCGCCAACTCAAGCTTGAGTGCCAGCCCAGTCAAGGCTGAGGCAAGACTTTCGTTAGGAGCAACTTTCAGGCCATGTACTTCCATGTTTTGAAGGCGAGTGTGTTGTTCACTCTCGTTGATTTCACTTTTTAAGCGCTGAATAACTTGCTCCTGTTCAGAGACCGTAGCTTTCATCATTCCCATCTCCATCCTCAGATCCTTCATTTCTTCTGCATGGGAAGTAGTCATGCCTAAAAGGTCCTCATACTTTTTGCCTAATGCCGTGATCGAAATCTGCACTTCTTCAACGGTGGTTTTCAGCAGTTCAATGGCTGGCTTGAGAAGCAGAAGTTCGGTCACTTTCACGGGAAGCTCAAGGAGTGAATCAACGCTGACCTTGAGGGAAGGGAGGGAGTCTAGCTTCCGATTCATCAGTTGAATTTGAGCGCCGAGCAGGCCGGGATCGTCTAATGACCTCAATTCGGAGTTCACGTCGACTGCTTCCTCACCGGAGCGAGCACCCTTAGTGCGGCAGATTTTGCATGTCCACTTTATCTTCTTCTCGGTGTTCATGGCAGCAAACGTGGACTCCGCGATACCGGAGCAGGATTTTCCTAGGTGCAGGTTATGCCCACAAGATGAACACGTCATGTGACGTCCGTCGGGCAGAATGGCTTTTACGCAAGCGTCGCAGGTTAGGGACATGACGGGAGCCTTGTACTTGGTGAGAGACAGTGTTAGGCCCAGTCAGGTCGGTCGGGTCAGCAATCGCACTCAGGCTCAGCGGCACGTTAGTCAACGCAAGATGCTATCAATTACGGACGAGGGATCCTTTAGAGCTGTCGTAGGGCTGGGCGTAGGCAGAATAAACCCATATAGCAATATTTACAAGAAAAAATAGCAGAGCTCACCGATGGAATGTGCTCTCCCGATCGTCGTCGTCGTCGACGAATAATAATAATAATAATAATAATAATATTGTTTGCGCGTGCATCAAAATCTCGAATATACCATTTCGGGGCCGTCAAAGTCCTAAAGACTTGTACGACTGGTCCCCCTCAAAAAACAAATCAACAAAAGAAAGCACACATAAAGTAAAAAAGTTACAAAAGAGTTTGAGAAAGATTGTTAAGGAAGAAGAATTCTGGATCGCGTGCACAACATCTGTAGAAGAACAATCTTGCTGGTTCATGATCTCAATTCATAATGAAGCATGCACACATAAAGTAAAAAAAAAAAGATACGAAAGAGAAAATGTGTTAAAGAATTGTGGATCGCGCTCACAGCATTTGTTTAAGGAAGATCACAGTCTTGGTGGTTAGAAATGTTTAACCATAATTGAGCAAATACTTTTCAGTTTTCCTTTTAACTTTCCGCGAGACGTGATATCGCTCAGCAGAGGTGGGAGGTTGTTAAACATGTGTGGAACGTAATAAGAGCAAATGGATTTCCCAAAATATGTGTTGATGCGCGGCATGATATATGGCTCCAGCTTTCAAAGGTCACGACATACAAGGTTGGGAACCTTGAACGTGTAATCCCAGTATGCATCAACAAAGCTCGAAAGGATGCTAAATTAAGATCATCAAAGATGTTATTTATTTATTTATTTATTTATTTATTTATTTATTTTCAGTGCCTACCAACGGCCAGAAGCCTAGGAGGGGTAGAGCACCAAGTCACATTAAAAAGGTGAAAGCGACAAAACAAATCCAGAACACAACCCGACGACAACACACTAGATCAGATTGTCAACGCTTATCTTGAATGATATGATGTCGTCATTAAAAAAGTCAACAAGGCGCCTATCAAGATGATTAAAATAGTTCTGTAAGCGAACTACAGGAGAGAAACAATGCATGGGATTAATGGCAAACGTGCGGTTGTTGCGAAAATGTCTAACAGGCACATTTAGATTGATGCAGGACACAATGAAAGGACAGTCATAATACCGTCATTAAAAAAGTCAACAAGGCGCGTATCAAGATGATTAAAATAGTTCTGTAAGCGAACTACAGGAGAGAAACAATGCATGGGATTAATGGCAAACGTGCGGTTGTTGCGGAAATGTCTAACAGGCACATTTAGATTGATGCAGGACACAATGAAAGGACAGTCATAATACCCATGCAAACACTTGAACAAAAATATGAGATCACATCTGCCGCGTCTTGTTTTTAACTCCACCAATCCTAAGCGATTGAGCACATTCACATATGAGTAGGGCTCGGACAGGTCTTGTCTTGCGTGAAACGTTCGTGCAAATCGTTTTTGGACACGCTCTAACGTCGCTGCAGCAGTGGCACTAAGGTTGTTCCAGACAACTGAAGCAAAGTCTAATTTGGGCAAAATAAGGCTTCTATACAATACAAAGAAACATAAAGGATCGCGAAACACAGAACTAAGGCGAGTAACAATGCCCAACACCCTAAAAGAGGCTGACAGGATCATTCCAACATGACTGTTGAAGTTCAGCTTTTCGTCTAGCATAACGCCAAGATCCCGCACAACCGACACACGTTTAATAAGAGCGTTGTTTAGACAGTAATCAAAAAGAACAGGAATGGTTTTGCGTGTGAACGAAATGACCTGCGTTTTACGAAGATTTAGGTCAATCTGATTATCTACACACCATGTACATATAGCATCGATGTCGATTTGCAGCAAGGCGCAGTCATGAAAACTGTGATGTATCTGCTTATGCTATAGCAGATGGCGGGACATGTTGGGAAGCGCGCGGTCCCCGCGTGCTGAGAGCGCGCGGTTTGAAAGAGCACGGGTCTCGGTCAGTCGGGAGCCATGATTAAAACGAACGAGTCGAGTGACTAACTGCTGCAACTGGGTCTTACTCGCGATACATTACACTTTTGGCGACGAGGTTGGTGAACGGACACCACAAGGGCGAGTGAACGATGGCTACCCAGGGCAAGCTTGAAGAATTTGATGGGACAGCGTGGCCGTCTTGGGCAGAGCGACTTGGATTCTACTGCGAAGCAAACGGAGTCCTGGAGCCTACAAAGAAGAGGGCTTTACTGCTGACCCTTTGCGGAGCAAAAACCTACGAAGTTGTACGAGCGCTCGTGGCACCTAAGACTCCTGGTGAGGTCAGTTTCGACGAGCTAATGGCGACATTGAAGAAACACTACGACCCGCGGCCGTCGGAGCTTTTCAGCAGGACGAGATTTCAGCGAAGGGACCAGCAGGTGGGGGAGTCGATATCGAGCTATGTCGCAGCTTTAAAGAAGCTTTCTGCCGACTGCAATTTCGGAGTTCTGACGGCAACCCCAGCGGCGGTCACAGCTAGCACCAGCACCGCAGGTTCCGCAGGCGAAGCACGATCTCCTGCTCGACAGCCAGAGCTGAACCCAACGTTGCTGCCTCTCGAGGTAATGTTGAGAGATCGTTTTGTGTGCGGCCTGCTCGACGAACATTTACAACAGCGACTGTTTGCAGAAGTAAACCTGACTTTTCAGAAGGCGCACGACATGGCGCTGCGGACAGAGAGCGCCGCACAGCATCAAAAGGATTTAAAAGCAGAGAAGTCCGAAATTCACGAAATCCGGAAAGATAAGACAGCACTTAAAAAAAGAGACATTACGGAAAGGAGAACATCCGAATCGACCAGATGTTACAGGTGCCAGGAACAGCATTCAGCTGCTTCCTGCAGATTCCGCAACGCGCGATGTAACTTCTGTCACAAAACGGGCCACATTGAAAAGGCTTGCTTCGCGAGGACAGGACTCAAGAAATACCCGCACTCCGCACATATCGTAGAAAAAGAAGATCATGCATCTGAAACCAAGGATGATTCCCCTGGAACTTCGGCAGATCTATATGAGCTTAATGCTGTGCGAGCATCAAGTACATCACCCAAGTTCATGATCAAGCTCAAGATTGAAAATCGAGTCATGGATTTTGAGGTGGACTCGGGAGCGGCCTGCACCATCATCAGCGAGGAAACATATCGTAAGATGTGGCCAAAACACCCTCCGAGGCTAGACCAAGAAGATGTGACCCTACACACCTGGTCAGGCGAAGGAGTGGAAGTGCTCGGCACAGCCGATGTCCAGGTACGACACAAGTCCAAGGACTACGTACTACCTCTGTTAGTGACGCGCGGAAGGGGCTGCAACCTGCTAGGAAGGAACTGGTTCAACGCACTAAGAATCCGAGTGAGCGGAATACACCACGTGGACGCCAACGACAACGTTGCAAGGGTTCTAAGCACACACGACAAGGTCTTCTACTGCAAGATCACCGGACACAATGGCCCGCCTGTGCACCTGGAGTTGAAAGAAGATGCCAAGCCACATTTTCTCAAGGCACGACCGGTGCCGTTCGCGATGCGGACAGCAGTGGAGGCCGAAATTCAGATGCTCCAAAATCAGGGCATCATCGAACCAACTCAACACTCGGAGTGGGCCACGCCAGTCGTAGTAGTTCGGAAGAAAGATGGCACTATTAGATTGTGTGGAGATTACCGTAGCACGGTCAATAAAGAAGCAAGGACCGCGGTGTACCCAATGCCTACGATTTCCGAGATACTAGCGAACCTCCAGGGCGGATCAGTGTTTTCAACTCTGGATCTCACTCAGGCCTATCAGCAACTGAGCCTGACTGCTGAGACTGCAAACGTGTTGACCATCAACACCACAAAGGGACTTTTTAGGGTCAAGAGGATGCCTTTTGGTATTTCAGCAGCTCCGGCGATTTTTCAACGATTTATGGAGACAGTGCTAGCAGGAATTCCTGGAATCGGAATATACTTAGACGACGTAATTATCAGCGGATCAACACCATCGCAACATCTGGAAAGACTCAATACGGTACTATCACGACTTTCCCAAGCAGGCCTTCGTCTCAAAAGGGAAAAGTGTCGTTTCGCAGTGGATCGAGTGCGGTACCTCGGACACATCATTGATGCGGCAGGCATTCATGCTACCGACGACAAGCTCAAAGCCATCAAGGAGATGCCTGAGCCAACGAATCGCACAACGTTGCAGTCGTTTCTCGGCCTGTTGGCATTCTATGACCGATTTATAGCAAATCGGGCAACCATTGCAAAGGAGCTCTACGCGCTCCTCGAGAAAGACGCTCCCTGGAAATGGGACAAAAGGCACCGGGAAGCTTTTCAGCAATTGAAAGAAGCCATTACCCAGGAAACGGTGTTAGCACATTATGACGAGAAGAAAGGCTTGGTGGTATCATGCGACGCGTCACCGTATGGCGTTGGAGCGGTTTTAGCGCAGCTAGACAAAGATGGAAACGAAGCTCCCATCATATTTACCTCGAGAACCTTGGGAGAAGCGGAAAAGAACTATTCGCAATTGGATCGAGAAGGACTGGCGATTGTGTTTGCCATGCAACGTTTCCACCGATATCTTGCCGGACGTCACGTGACAGTAACCACCGACGATCAGCCTTTGCTTGGGATTATGGGTCCGAAAGCTCCAGTGCCGGCGGTCCTCTCACCGCGCATGACACGATGGTGTGTGAAATTAGCTGCATACGACTACGAACTCGTCTACAGAGCAGGAAGACACAACCAAAACGCAGACGCATTGAGCAGACTACCATTAAGAGAAAGTGAAGATGAACCACGACCACCAGGGGACGTTCTTATGCTGGAAGCATTGACTAAGCCTCCCATGACAGCGAAAGACCTTGCAGACCAGACTGCTGTGGACCCCACGCTTTCTGAAGTTCTACAAGCAGTCAAGAGTGGAGAGGTCAAGAAGCTAGCTGGCGAGCGTTTCACAGCCTACAAAATGAAGTCCACGGAACTATCGATACACCGAGGTTGCCTGATCTGGGGATCGCGCATCGTAATTCCCACTTCTATGAGACCAGAGGCGTTAGCCCTTGTACATGCAGGACACAGGGAAGTGGTCGCCATGAAGGCTTGCGCCCGAAGTTACCTCTGGTGGCCGGGGATCGACAAGGAGATTGAGGCCTGTGTGGCCCAGTGCGACACGTGTCAGCGACACCAGAAGGCGATACCCAAAGGAAGCAGCCCAACATGGGAAAGACCGTCGACTCCATGGGACACCCTTCATGTAGACTTTGCGGGACCGGTGGACGGAAAAGTGTTCCTGGTCATTGTGGATGCGTTCACTAAATGGCTTGAAGTACGTGCTATTTCGAGTATGACCTCGGCATCCGTTCTCTGCGAGTTACGCAACGTTTTTGCGACGTTTGGTGTACCACGAAAAGTGGTATCGGATAATGGGTCGGCTTTTGTTTCCAATGAGATAAAGACATTTTACCGGTTAAATGGAGTTTTGGCGGTCACAAGTGCGCCGTACCACCCCGCAACGAACGGTCAAGCGGAACGGATGGTGCAGCAGCTGAAGCAGGCGCTTGCTAAAAGAGAAAGGGAGGAAGTTAAGTGTTTTCTACCACGGTTCCTCTACAAGCAACATACCACAGTGCACACGGCGACAGGCAAGACACCAGCGTGGATGATGTTTGGACGAGAGTTGCCATCTCCACTTGAGAGACTGATACGCGTACCCAAGGACGAGGTACAAGCGACAACCCAAAATCCACGTCAGTTTATGGTAGGACAATCCGTATGGGTTCTGAAGTTCCCAAGTGGACGAAATTGGATGTCGGGGGTCATCACAGAGTGCCTAGGTTCGCGGTCATGGATAATCCAGACAGAAGACGGACAAGTTCGACGGCACATGGACCACATACGACCAAGGCTATTAGCTGCACGTCGGTCGAGTGATACACCCTCAGCAGCCTGGGGCTTGGACGTTCATGCCGAAGAGGTACCAGCTGACGCGATAAGTGCAGAAGGTCACGAAGTGTCCGAACCTGTGGCTATGCCCATCCGGGCAGGAACGCGGGAGCGAAGACCGCCCACAAGATACGGGATCACAGCCAAGTGAGGGGAAGATGTGATGTATCTGCTTATGCTATAGCAGATGGCGGGACATGTTGGGAAGCGCGCGGTCCCCGCGTGCTGAGAGCGCGCGGTTTGAAAGAGCACGGGTCTCGGTCAGTCGGGAGCCATGATTAAAACGAACGAGTCGAGTGACTAACTGCTGCAACTGGGTCTTACTCGCGATACATTACAAAAACATTGAACTTGGCGATATAGCTTCATATCGTCGGCGAACTGGGACAGGGTGGAGTGCTGTATCACCTCATGAATGTCATTAACAAACACATTAAAAAGCAAAGGACCTAGATTTGAACCCTGCGGCTCTCCGGAGGGAACCGAAAAAAAGTGCGACTTGGCTCCCCCGTGGGAAACGCAGTTTAGTCTATCTCGAAGATAGCTAGAAAACCACGAACAGTAACAGACACTTAAACCATGAAAAGATAATTTACGAAGTAAGATTTCGTGACTAACACGATCAAAGGCCTTACTGCAATCGAAATAGACTGTATCAGTTTGTTCTCGACAGGAAATGCTTGGCGCCACGTCACTCAGGAAAGTGACAAGGTTAGTTGCAACGGAACGGCCACTCATAAAGCCATGCTGATTCTCAACTATGACTCGTTTGAAGATGCTAGACAGATGCATATGAACAACTTTTTCAAAAACTTCAGAGAATACCGGTAACAAAGAGATTGGTCTGTAGTTAGCCACAGAGGTAGGGTTTCCTGACTTCAGTAATGGAATCAAAACGCCTTTCTTCCAAGCGCTCGGAAACACAGAATGTTTAAAAGACAATGTAAATATGTGAACGAGCAAAGGAGCGAAAACATCCGCACAGCCTTTTACAATGAACGAGGGGATACCATCCTGACCACAAGACTTCTTGGGAGGAAGCTTCATAATGGCGGCTAAAACATCATCAAGCGTAATGAGAGGTGGTGCGAAATTATTACAGATTGGCGCTGGAACCGTACGCCACGCTACGCAAGATGCCCTTCAAAAGAGAATTCACTTTCGTTTCCAATGAGGTCTGTACACTGCCCGAAAAAAGTTATTCCGTATCGAAGTACTCTGTACACAAGTGCATGCAAAAGAAGTCTTCTGGTTGACATTTGGATGAAAGTTCTTAGGTTGTTAAGGGGTGCATGATGCAGCTTGTAGCTTCTTCAATATATAAAAATTATGCAAATTCCACTATAAGTCACAGTCAAAATAAATTCCCAAGTATTTTGTAGCGGTCTCATAGTACACTGGCTCACATGCACAAGAAATACAGTTTGAAGCGTGTAGGAGTATTGGCTTGTTCAAAAGTATCTTTTTTAGAGGACTGCAAAAGCACATCAGTTGCATTTTTTTCGCGTTAACAGTTATGACATTTGCCGAGAACCAATCCATAATCTCAAATTAATCCAGCTGCAGTAATTCTGCCGCCTTACTGTAATGTAGATGACTCGATAAAAGAACAGTGTCATCTGCGTATTGAAAGATCTTGCAGTGTTTCACTACCTTGGGCAGGTCATTACCATAAACATTAAAAAGAAGAGGGGAAAGCACAGATCCCTGAGGAACGCCGGATTTCAAAGGTAATTTTGCACTGTGTTGTCCGGATATTGAAACTAGCTGAGTACGGTTTGAGAGAAGGTTTATAAGTAGGATGTAAAAAGGACCCCTGAAGCCTAAGCTGTAAAGTTTACTCAAGAGTACCTTATGCGATACAGAGTCGAAAGCCTTCGAAACATCAAAAAAAGTGCACACGTGACAAGGTTATTATCAAAGGCAGTGTTCAGTAGATCTGAAAAATCCTCAAGCAGAGGTTGTGTGCCTTTTCCCCCAACAAAACCATACTGTTGTGGAGAAAACAGGTTAAATTTATCCATGAAGGCAGTCATTGTTAGGGAAATATGCCTCTCCAAAATTTTCACTATTGAAGGCAAGATAGAGATAGGGCGATAGCTTTCTACCCTACCCCGGTCTCCATTTTTATATGGAGGCTTCACTATTACTGCTTTAAGGTCGTCTGGAAGCACACCGGAAGCTATAAAACCGTTCAACATGTGTAGTAGTATATTCTTTACTGAGTTGTAATTCCTGCAGAGATCGGAAATCCGCGCACCATCAATTCCAGGTGAAAGCCTAGGCTTGGAAGTAAGCAGCAGAGATTGTAGTGATAGCTCTGTTAATTCAGGAAGGAAAGCGGATGCAACATTGGTATTGATTGAAGGCGAGGAGACGACGTCATTATCTCGCAAGACGCACGAGGTCTTTCTGAAATATGTGTTGAAAGCATTGGCCGCTGAAAGCGGACTTTCCGGGAAATACCGCTCGACGGTTTCGTCAACTGAACGTTTAGCACTGTGACTACCACGGAGTTCGTTCACAAGAGACCAAGTCACCCGGCTGTCAAAGTGTGATTTAACCAACTTTCTTTTGACATAGTTGCGCTTAGCTGATTTGATAATTGCAGTTACTCTGTTACGTTCGATTTTAAATTTAATCCGCAATTCCACATCTTTCGGTGACTGACGGCTGCGCTTCCACAACAGGTCTTTGTATTTAATTCCAGCTATAATGTCGTCATTGAGCCACTCGAGTTCAGAACGCCGCTTTTTAACAGTAATTACTTTTGTACTCCAATCAGTGAAAGTTTTCCACAGCTGAATGAAATTTGAATAAATTTCCTGTTGACTAGAAGACCGCAAGAAGTTGTTCCAGTCATGCGAAACGATTAATTTGTCAAATGCTTTACGATCAACAATTCTTATGCGTCTCTTTTTGGAACAGGCGGTTTTAACGGGATCCTTCGAAATCGGTTGACACGCCGTCAAATAATGGTCCGCAAGTTTTTGTGAAACAACTGCAGATTTCACGAAAACGTCGTGAGAACGAATGTTGATATGATCTAGGCAAGATGTAACCAAGTTACCGTTCATAAATTCCTCCCTGGTAGGGGCTTGGGTAGAACTAACAAGACCAAACTCTGCAAGAATATTTAGATAGTCACAGACGAAGGCCTTTTCGGGTTTAAGAGTATCAATATTGAAGTCACCGAGCATACATACATGTTCCGTGGCTTGCAAGCCAGCCAGACACGTTCGCAATTCTTCAAGAAATAAAGATACGCGTTCAGAGGGAGGGCGGTAACAAGCTACCACGGTTAAGGAGTATGTTGAGTTAAAAATATTCAGGGCTAAGCATTCCGCATGAGTAAACGTAATATTCATATCTGAAGTTTTCCACGAATCTTTGACAAATATTGCAATACCACCACCTGTCCTGTAAGGACGGGATAAAAATTTTTTTTGTAGCCAGGCAGCGAAAATTGATTAGTATAATCCCTTGGTAAATAAATTTCAGTTAGAACCCAAACGTCCACTTTGGATCTAAAGACATTTACAGTAAAACAAAAATGGTCCCAATATTTCCGAGCACTGCGAATATTGGTGTGAATAAGTGTGAGTGCATTAGTTTATGACAGATCAAAATCCGCAAGAAGAGAGTTGAAGTCTTGGTAGTTCGAAAACTTTTGGGTCATAGTGGCTAGAGAATCAATTCCAAATCACTCACACAGTTAATGCGGAGGACTGGGGTACTTTCTGTCCTTTTTGCATAGATCTTCGCATTTTTAACCCAAAAGTATTTGTATTGTTTCTCGTTTCCCTTCGACCTTGCCCTCCAAAAGAGCTCCTTGTTTGCAAGAGTGAGGTTCTCGTTAAAGAATAGTCTTGGTTCTACTTTCTCACGTGCAAGAGGCCCCAGTAAACGACGAGAGCTTAACCAGCGTTCTCTGGTCTGCACGGCACGAAACCTCACCAAGATGACAGGAGTGGCTCCTTGAGTAGAGGGCAGGCTATGGACGGTGTCAATTTCAGATGTTTAAAATTCTGGTATGCCGATCTCCTGGGCTATGTCACCTAACACAGATGGAATGTTTTCGTTAGGGCTGCAAGGAAACCCATGGTCTCAAGGTTGGGCTGGCGACTAAACTGTTCAGAATTATTGAGCTCAGCACGCAATAGCTGAATCTCCTGCAACTGGGCAGATAGTTAGGATTTCAGATTACCAACCTCAGTCTGCAGCTTAGTCACAGTTGCCTCAATATAGGATACCTTTTTTAGGAGAAAGTCATACTGGGCTGATTGAAATGCGATGGAATCTAACACCTCAGTTATTGACTTTTCCACGGCCTGAACAGCGAATTTGACAGCCAGCAGCTCCTCCACTTTTGCCGGAAGCTGCAGTAGCGTGACGACACTACCCTTGAGAGGGAGGAGCTGGTCTAATTTGTTAACAATCGTTAACTGCGAGGAAAATGATGCAGATTCCAACTGAGGAACCGCTTCCATGCCTCCAAAACTCGATTTATCCGCTGAAGGACGGCACTCGTGACAGCACCTCGCGCTTCACGGAGCTCATGGCCTTAAATGTACTGTCAGAAACGACAGCACAAGACTTTCCCAGATGAAAATCCTTTGAGCAGCTCGCGCAGGTCAAGTACCTGCCATTCAAGGGTACCGGCTCGTGACACTTAGTGCAATTAGTTGAAGACATGGTAAGATAGCACAAGCAGAAAGCTAGTGAAACAGGCTTCGAACAAAGATACTGTAAAAAATGACAAATTCGTTCACCCGTCAACCAGAATGTCGTCGGGCACGCGCGCTCGCTTGGCTTAGTAGACACAGCGTTCGATTTTCCAAATGCCGCAACTGAGAACTCCCGGAGGAATCGTGGCTTAAATTGGTGGTACGACTCACGAAGCACACAGGTCAAGCGTTGCAGCTCAAGTTGGAGTCGAATGACCAGCACCGGTTGTTAATGGACGAGCGTTCCAAGCTTCGGAGGTGCCGGAGCAATGTCGTGGTTTTGATGGCGGTCGGTGGTGGCTCACCGAAATGGTCTGAGTACATCTTCGTAGGATGTCAAAGCGATAGGTTACCTCTAGCGTGGCAAGATAGGGTAATCCGCGTCCATCAAATGGCTGCAGGGTGTCGAGGTATTGAATGTAGCGATTAATAGATGAAATTTGCAGAGCGGTCCAAACGAACGACCGCCTGCAGCCACTTCTTCTTCTATAATAATAATAATAATAATAATAATAATAATAATAATAATAATAATAATAATAATAATATGTGGAATGTTTCTTTTTATCGCAGTACAATCAGGATGAAATGTATTTCGTTACATTTCTCCAAACCCCCCCGGCCCCCCCCCCCCCCCCTCCCTCTCCCGAGAAACAAATAACAAGTGCGAACGCTTTTTTTTTTGCTTTTTTATTTCTGAGGGCGTTAGGGTGAAGGAGATATCGGGTCATTGTTACTGTGCTGAGCAACGTTCCTTCCGATTTCCCAAATTATTTCTGAGAAGTGTTGCGTAGTCGGTAGTCGAAACAGGTAGCGCGCGCCAGGAGTTGAGTCGGAGCATCTTCTACCGCAGGTCCCTAAGTAGGAATTTCATGAGTCATGGTTTACTGGCATCCAATGCCCGCTGCTAGCTAGTTAGAGTCTTGAGAAACAGGAAATCCAAGGAAGTGTTCCTTGGCCTGTGGCCGAGTAGCTAAGTCACTGTCCGTTGCAACACCAGTCTGGCGGTGGTTGACTTGAAATAGTACGATGACTGACGCAGTGAAGTTCAACACCTATCCGAATGCGTCTGTGCCTGTAATATTGCACTGCTCAACGGTACGTCATCAGTCGACGTGAACGTGACCCGCTGCTCTGGTGATCCGATAACCAGGAAGGAGGCTAGACTTGGCCTCGCTGTGCCGACCCAGACTTTGTACACCTGCGACTCGTCTCGAGTATACGCTGTTTCTCGGAGAGCTCGCACATGTGCCGGCCATCTCAGGTCGAAATACACGAGGTCTCAGTTTGGATGATGCTAGGCAAACTTGAGGACTGTCATTCATGCGTTGGAGGTGGAGGGTCGACAGGAAGGACCGTCACAACAGGGATGCCACCGTATTGATTTTTCAACCGTAACAGAAGATAAGACATGTGCTCCAGGATGCTTCAGGTGGTCCACTATTCTCGAAAATTCGAAATGCAACTGCCTGCAAGATCTTCAACGAGGGGGCCTACAGCGAAGGTACGTGTTGTCCTTTCAAACAGCAGCGTGGGGAAAGTTTCATGTTCAATGCAACACCTACAGATACAAGAATGCTAGTTCATTCCCCGTGACGTCATGTGATCAGTGTTGACAGGGGAGTGGTGATGTTACGATGGAATGCATTTATGTCGAAGTCTTTTCGCATCACTCGTCATACAGACAGGATGCCAGGGAAGGGACCGCGGTCAATCCTTGATGGAACGTTTTTTTTTGAACCCATTGAAAACTCCTCTCCGTCCGCAACCACTACCTTTAAGACGAAGTGTCAAGCCTGCGGGATAGTAATTTTGGGGTTAAAAAAACTTCCACTTCATACTTAAAGCCTCATCTAAGTTGGCGTCTCCAAGAAATTTGAAAATTGTATTGCATTATCAGTATTTGTATTTCTGCCCTCCCTAAAATGTATTCCTGTATTTGTATTTCCAACGACTTTTTGCCTGTCTTTAAAATATATTTTCGATACGGATCGCGATGCATCTTACAGATACATCTGAGTATCAGGTTTTTAGCTTCTATTCTCACCTATCCCAGTATTTGTATTTCCAAATACATTTTTGAGTATTTCTGCCCAACCTTGCAACACATGTCGCTGTGACGTGCCTTTTTTACGTTTAGGAATTAGAGGAATGGAATGGAACGATTCAGCCATTCCAAGAGTAGGAAGGGGCCCATGTGTCCCCATTCCTAGGAATTGAAAGGAATGGAATTATTGAAAATTTTAATTCCCCGGAATGGAATTGGAATGCAATGGGGGTGCACATTTCGCAACACTGGCGCATTCTCCATGCCGTCGCAGAAAAAAAAAAGGAAGACAAGAAGGATCATGAGGAGCCGTGCATGACGGTTTCTTTCTTTTGCCGCTTTCTTTGTTTCTTTCTTGGTGCTTGGTTTCTTGTTTGGCTGTTGTGTAACACCAGTGAAGCCCGCCGCCTGCGGCCTGCGCGTCTATGAGAGCAGTGAAAAGCGCCACCGCCACTCCCCCCCCCCCCCTCCCCCCTCAGCTCTTTGCTTTGATGCTTGTTTTTTGTATTGCATTTTTTCGCGTATGAGTCTGTTGGGGCTCCACGAGGGCCAGATGTTTCCCGCTCATTTTATTTCTGAGCAACTGACTCGCTGAATGGCTCGGTTTAACTAAACGTAACCCCCCCCCCCTCCAAAAAAAAAGGAAGACAAGAAGGATCATGAGGAGCCGTGCATGGCGGTTTCTTTCTTTTGTCGCTTTCTTTGTTTCTTTTGCTTGGTGGTTGGTTTCTTGTTTGGCTCTCGTGTAACACCACCCAGACAGTACACGACGTCGTGCCAACGTTGGTATTTAATTGACAAACAGTGGTTCAATGTTGGGCCAATGTGGTCATTGTACTGCCGATATTGGTGGTACAATGGCATATACTGGCCAACATTGGCCTGTCTTGGCCGACGGTTTACCAACGTTGGTAATCGATTGGTTTAGGCTGGCCAACATTGACCTACCTCAGCCAGTGGCTTACCAACGTTGGCAATCGATTGGCTTTCGCTGGCCAACATTGGTCTATCTCAGTCAATGGCTTACCAACGTTGGCGATTGATTGGCTTAGGCTGGCCAACATTGACCAATTTCAGCCGATGGCTTACCAACGTTGGGAAGCAGATGGCTTAGGCTGGCCAACATTGGCCTGTCTTAGCCAATTGGTTACAAACATTGGTAATCAATTGGCTTAGGGCGGCCAACGTTGGTCCATGTTAGCCAATGAGTTGCCAGCATTGGTAATCGATTGGCTTAGGCTGGCCAACATTGGCCTGTCTTAACCAATGGGTTACCAACATTGGTAATCGAGTGACTTAGGCTGGGCAACATTGGCCTGTCTCAGCCAGTGGCTTACCAACGTTATAATTATTGGCTTAGTTCTTTTAATGTAATGATCAGCGCACGCTGAGAACAGTCTGTAGCTATAAGCTCCGGGGGGGGGACGATTCTTCTGTTTTCCCAAGCACAGCAACTTAGCAACTGAATTAGAACACTGTATGCAATGCGCGCTGTAGCAATATAGAACGTTCACGAAGAAAAACGCCGTAGTCGGTGACAGGTTAAAAGTAAATGCTGGGAAGGAGATCGCCTCCTTCCGATCCTTCGCTCTGCAAAACAATAACTAACGCGCGTCATCCCAGAACTGATAATTATGTTCAGTAAATTCCACACGAAATACAAAATGCTAGCCTCCTTCGATGTGTCTGTATGTTTATAAGGCAAAAAGCATGAGTGCCTCTTCTCTTATGCCCATTTAGCGACCCAGCCAGAAAACGTTTCCAAAGGGGGGGGGGAGGCAGGGTTCAACTTCGAAAGCTCCACCAGCCTCCCCAGTACCTACGACACGGGTGTATTGTCAGCTGTATGTGATCTTGAAAATATAAAAGCAACCCGCTTTGGTGAGCCACAAAACACGGCCAATAATTAAGACGGAACCGGACAAAATTAGAAATAAATTAAAAACACTAATATTTTTTTTTGCAAAAACTAAAACCTTATAACAAATATCTAGCAATTGATTAAGCAATTACAAGTCTTCACGAATAAAAAATCACGTTGAATCAAGATCTCGAACACCCTATGTTTGAGGTAGGAGGTGACATAAGTTGATGCGCCTTTCAATCTGCAAACAAAGGTTATCACGCAACATATATAACAGAAGAAGCTGGGGCATTATAATTTATGCTTGCTTGCCCAAAAATGACTTCAAAGTGTGTACGAAATACGACAACTGCAGTAATGACCATGGTAGTGAGAACGCCCGCAGAAATAAAAACTGTAATAGAGCCAATGGGTTACCAACGTTGGCAATCGATTGGTTTAAGCTGGCCACCATTTGCCTGTCTTAGCCAGTGGCCTACCAACGTTGGTAATTGATTGGCTTAGTCTAGCCAACGTTGGCCTGTCTTAGCCAATGGGTTACCAAAATTGAAAATGTGTTGGCGCAAGGTATCAGGGTGCCTCGTTTTCTGGAATCGAGCTTTGAAAACGAACGAAGTAGTCTAGGCAATGAAAATCCCTGTTGTAAGAAGGCGTCGTGATAAAAAGGCTGCTAGGAAGACGCTGTAATAAATAAGTTATTCATGAATTAAAACTAATTGGCAAACCTTATTAAATACTTATTTGAGGGCATTGGTGTCAATAGGAAATTCTTATTTTGAATAGATTCTTGATGAAGGAGTTTACAACATGGTAGACACCAAGCAGCACACTTGCTTAGACTAGCTATGGGGCCAAGATTGAGCCTTGGCCTTAGTAGACTGGACCGGGGCTGCCCAGGGAATTCGGTGAACTACCAACCAGCATGGCATCTCACTGTATTTTTCAGGCACCGGAATTGCACGGAACTGCCAGGGAAGGGATTTTCTTGGCGCCTTTTGTCTCTTTTTAGTCCGAGCCGACCAGGGTAGACACAGGCGGGCGGCCACCAACATTAAAGAATTTTGTGGCGCTTGATTGTATTCACTGACCCTAGGATTCCACAGAACTACGATGGAGTGGTTTTGGGCGTAGCTTATTGTCTTTGCAGGATTCAGTGCGCCAAGGAACGACTGGCGTTGTCACAAAGCTCTCTAGAAAAGCGCAAGTCTCGAAAATCAAATGATCAGTTCATTAGTGTAGAGAGCGAGCCTAATGAACGCAATAACAGTGTCAACAAATTGATCCCTCAATGACATTTACAGCATTCATGTCTCAAATCGCCACATCTGAAACTGGAAAAACCTGCAAGATAATTTTTCTCAGTTTATTTTTCAACATCACGCATCGTCGCAACGGTTCACTTACTTCGCGGCTACTCTGCTTCAATTTAGAATGAACCGCAGCACATGCTACGGGCTCAATTGACCTATCAGGCGCCAAAAAGGTTGCGATGCTGCGCGGGAGATGTGCCAAGCACTGGAACAGCTCTGCAGGCGTTTGCAAGGTCTCAATGACAAAGCAGCCTCTAACAACACCAGTGAGCTAACGGGGCTCGGAATTCCCACGCTCACATTTCAGCAGAGCGAGCGCGGTAAGCCAGATCGAGGCGCAGTCGATTCTCATGCCGCAATTTCTACACCGTTTCTTTGTCTTCTACCGACATTCGAAACAGCTCACTCGAGGCTGCATGCGGGTCAAATATACACGTCTATAGCGCGATATAGTGTCGTTACAACGTGTAAAAAGTAGTGCTGACCTTGACAGGGGCGCAAGCAGCGGCGCTATGTTCGTCGACGCCCACGTCGAGAACGACGAAATATACATTAAAAATACTTTTTAACACCCGAAACAAAGGTTTAATTACTTAATCGTGAATTTTGCGCCACCTTAGGGATGCCCTATTACCTCACTGTTCTGCGAATTCCTTACATAAGCAGACGCTGTTGCCGATATTTTTATTTTTTTATTATTCTGCGATATGATAAGTCGTTAGTACTTTCGAGTCTAGAACCCCTCCATGTGTTGTCATCCTTTTGTTAGATTCGCGTGTTTTTTTAATTCAGCTATGGGTATCTTTGCATCTTTGTTGCATTTATGATTACATGGTTTAAGAAATGGTACAGTTTTTCTTACATGTACACAACCCTCGCGAAACAACAAATCTGTTATTAGCGTTCTGCGAAATATAAGGCACAGCTTATTTTTGAGCAATATTTTTTCTTTGTAATTGCCGTTTATTTAAGGACATCGTGCGCAGAAAGAAGACGCGGTTATTTTGGCATTTTAGCTTAGAGTGTGAGTTTTACGGCATAAAATATAGAATCTTCAGACCTCCCGTTTTTGGTTAACTTTTGGGAAGGGAAGTTCCTTTGGGACTCCAAAAACTATCTCGGGGAGAACTTTTCTTGGCATTGCAGTAGAAAGGAGGAGAGCCCGCGCACAGCTTTATTCAGCGCTCAAAATGGGAGAGGGAGCGCGGGCCTGTATCTTCCACTGCATTGCCAAGACACGTTGTCGCCGAGTAGCCTTCATGCTGCTGTCCTGTTCACTCGGTATTGGCGGCAGAGTAGACGCTATGCGTATTTTAGGCCAAGCGTGTCTCCGGTTACGGTCACGTGACTATAGTCGCCAAGCGGGTCACAAAGCAGATCACTGCACCTGCCTGAAGGACACTGCTTGGTAGACCACTCACAGAGCATCAAATGCACTATCAAGTTTGGGACGAACTCACAAAAATATCCACTCACAAATCCTCTAGCTGTGTTCATTGTTAGAATGACCCTCGAAGATAAGCCTTTTGTGGGCGCACCCACATGGGGGCCTTGAAAAAGCAGGATGCAGGCGACATGCTGGAGGGAGGGGAATGTTTCCTCCTCACCTGACAGCAACCCATCTGCTCCCCCCTACCAGCATTCCTTTCCCTGGCCCCGTGTGGTCTGTGTGGCTCAGTGTTTGAACATGCGATTTCTTTGAAGAAATCACAGAACTTCTCGTGATGTGGTTGGGTTCGGCAAATGACAGCTTGTACCGCATCGTGTTGAATCTTCACGGAGCCCTACCATCTCGTTTTTGTGTGTACGTGGTTGTTCTCCAGTGCCCATATCGACAGATATCTCGGAATACATCTTTCAAGTCCGCTAATTTTTAGTAAGTGCACTGCAACCTGCTTGATGGCAACGAGTGACCGCTGTTCTACGCGTACTCTTCCAGAAGAATCTATAGAATTAGGCAGTGTCTATTGCCCCGGCAGCCTGGACAATAATTTTTCGAAATTGTATGGAGAGTCGCCTCTCATTAGCTGCCTGAAATAATGCAACTCCCGGTAAAATACTGACTTTCTTCTTCTCCCGGCTGTTCGTGGAAACACGTTTCATAGACAACGTTTCATGGACACACGTTTCATGGACACGTTTCGTCGACACAAACATTTCACCAACACTCGCTCCGCGAATCGCATGCTGCGGGGAAGTTTTTTTGCGAAAGTGGATATTCTGCCCGCAGCCCGGGAAAAGAAGCCGGCAGTTGTCCCCAATTGGGTCTCGTATAAAACGAATTGTGAAAACGGCTTTTTGAAGCTGTAGAGTAGCTCACTGGTAAGGTTTCTGTCTCATACGCAGCGGGACCCAGATTCAATCCCCCAGTGTGGGCTTATTTTTTTTCTCAAACGTTTTTTAAGTGTTTGACGATATTTACAACATGCTTTTTTTATGATTAACACTGAAAAAAAAACGAACGTTGTGGACGAAACTTCGCTGAAATAAATCGTATGGGACTGCGCCCTTCCCGGGGGTGAATGGAGGACATAGCCCGGGGAAAACAAACTCTGCCAGTTTCGGACGGCGCGTGAATCACTCGGACGGCACGTGTATGACAGTCTGCGGCTGCTTATTAGAAAATTATTAACCCGATTGCCCCACCTGACACGCCGCTTCCCAGCGGCCCGCCGGCAGCCCAAGCCTCGCTGTCCTCCAATCACCCCCCGAAATGGAGTCTCATACCATTTAATTCATCGAAGTCTTGTTGATAACATTAATTTTTTTTTTTCAGTGTTAACCGTAAGAAAGAAATACCCTAGGTATCGCCAAATGCCTAGAAAAAAAGTAATCACACACTGACGATTAAACCAGGGTCCCGCCACATAAGAGACGGACTCCTTACCAGGGAGTTACTCTACAGCTTCAAATAGTTGTTTTCACAATTCGTTTTATACGAGTCCCAATAGGGCGCAGCTGCCGGCATTTTTTTCCCAAGGCTATTGTGCCCGCGGCAAAAAGTCTACTTCCTTTTTTCGCGGGTGTGTCACCGGCAGGCAGACCCGTCCACGCAGCTTCGTGGCGACGTTCTGCGACGGCGCATTACAAGAATGTTAACCCACGTGTCCCACCCTCCATGCCATTTGCGGCGACAATTTGGGGTAACTTGTTACCAGCAAAAAAAAGAAGCTCATCATATTTTTTTGTAAAACAATCTGCTGATAAAACAGCGTGTCAATAAAACGATTTTTCAATGAAACGTCATTCGATGCACTGATTGCCACCGCCAATGAGAGGCGTCTGTCAGGAAAATTTAGGGAAAAATATTTTTCCAGCTGCCGTGTGAACAGACAATCTGGCCTAGAATTACCCCGGTTCTGTTTGCATTACAATCTTTTCAGCTCTATAAAAGATTAGCAGTACCTCTTTACAATTAGCAGATCGCTTGCGCGTTTGTACTTCTCTACGGAACGTGCCGTGTGTAACACTTCTAGGAGATTTGAAGAGAATATTTTGTGTCTGTTTCGCTGCCAGTTTACAAACTCATGTGCGAGTACTTTTTCTTTACGCGGTTCCTTTATGTATTAAATATGTTAATTCAGTTCTGGACGTATTAAATAAGTTTGAGATACCCAACCTTCCAGACGATACCCATTCAGGGTTAACGAATAATTTGCATGGGTGCTAATGCTAGCTCGAGAGCGATTCATTTCAGCAAGCATTTGAGAGCGGAGGGATGCCGCGGCCAGTCTTCTGCTAGAGCAAGTGAGCCAGCACTGCCTTTCGTTGCTTGATCGCGTCTGTTCATTTGCTGGTGCATGATATATTCAGTTACATAGTTCAGAAGGAGCTAATGGTGGCCAGCCATCCTTGACTTCACGACGACTCGGTTGAGGCTGCGGAGGAAATTTTAGTCCATTGTGAGCCAAGCTCTTCAGAACATCGCGATGCTACAGAAACAAGTGAACTTATGTAGAGCCTTGGCCCATTCACAACGTGCTGCTTGGGAGTGTGCTTTACTAAGACCAATGTGGGTTTAAAAGCGTTGATCTTCGACCTTTGAATCTTTTCGTAGATGCCATCAGTGCAAAACTTAGAATGGAGAAATCGGCAGCATAAAAAATGGTGCTGAAGTGGCTGCCAGGGTCTTGCGACAGGGGAGGCGGCAGGAAGAGGCGGCAGGAAGCCGTAATGGCTCCCCAGCCGCAGGACTCGCCCCAGGACCCTCCCCAGAGCCCTCCACAGTACCAGGCATAGGCTCCCCACTGAGCCTCCTCCCTAGCCCCTTTTCAGTAAAAGTTCCGAAAAAAGTATTAATTGATCTTGATTTGGTTATTTGCACGCCAAATGAAATAGTGCATCGACAAAGCATGGGAAGACCTTGTCATTTGTGCCCAGAATGTTTTTTTTTGCAGTGGGCTACCAATACAAAACAGGCCAGGGGTTCTTTAAACCCAATGTTGGAATAACCAGGATTTAAACGCATTGCCATCTGTTGTGTAGGCCGGCGATCGCGGCCGGAAGGCCGTAGAACAATGATTGACACGAGACAGGAGCTGCACGCTGACTGGTCTTTATACCGATGGTGATGCTCATTTATACAATTGGTAATACATGAATTAAGCGCCCTCTATACACAACATATTTCCCCCCTTAAAACAAACAAAACCCCAGTAACTAGAACACAACTTTCATCAATAATTTACAGTTATTTACATAGTTCCGGAAATACTATAAAAGATAATTCTAGTACAAATCATAGTCATTGTATCTTCCGGGCATTCTTCTTTGTCGCTGCTGCCTGCTGTACAACGGTGACGTAGGTAAACAACTTCTCTTGGCCGGAGGTGTCCTCCGCTTCGACCTGCTCTGGAGCTGGCGCCGACTCTCCTGGTGCTGAGAAGATTTCAGTCTCCTGAAGTGTAGTGTCTGGAAGTGTCTCAGCACCCCGTGCAGCTTCCGCTCTGTGCGTAGCGACGGTAGCGCTGTCGTCACCCTGCGATAGTGTCTCTGGGGTTCTGGTAGTTGTGACGTCCCGTGGTGATGGTGGTTGTGATGCCCCCTCCTCAGTCGGCGACTCCAGGTCACATAACTGGTCCGTTACCGCCCCACGTCGTTCCATACCTTTTTCTACCAAGTTCCGGGCACCTGGTGCTCCTTTTTATTTTTGGCAAAGACAATACTATTGTCAATATACAATAGGACGCCCTTGCAACTTTTACATATTTCCTCCATCATCCGCTGAAACGCGGCGGGCACCGAAGCAAGGCCAAAACAAACTCTACGAAACTGAAACAGTCCCTTATGTGTGGCAAACGTCGTTAGTGCCCGACTGTCTTCTGACAACTCGACCTGGTGATAGGCTGACGCCAGGTCCAGTTTAGAGAACCATGCCGCTCCGTTCAAAGCGTGCAAGAGCTCCTCTGTGTGCGGCAACGAAAAGCCGTCAACGACAATGGCCTTGTTTGGCTCCCGTAAATCTACACAGAGTCGGATGCTCCCGTTTTTTTTTTACCAACACTATTGGAGACACCCACTCAGAAGCGTTTACCCCTTCAATAATGCCTTCACACTCTAATCTTGACAACTCAGCAAAGACTTGTTCGCGTAATATCAACGGTAACCGCCTAGCTTTGGCTGATACTGGTTTGACGTAGGGGCGTAGTTTAACTTCATGTCATGTCTTTAACAAGTCCTAATTTCTCCGCAAAAAGGAATGAAAACTCACAAAGTTCAGGGGGCAAAGGTTGTGACCACGCCGTTGTCTGTAGGCACGCCAGCGATGCGCCGTCGATATGTAGTCGTAGCTGTTGCACAGCATCCAGTCCCAGCAACGCCATGCCTCTTGAAACCACATAGAAGCGAATGTTTGACGAGACGCCTTCACGTGCAGCCTGAGCCACAAAACATCCCAAGACTGGAATTCTTTGCTGTTAAAAGTCCCGTAGAGTCACCGTTGCTGGAGTCAAGGCGAACCGTCTTGCAAAGTTTTTTTGATATATGTTTTCTCACAAGATACACACTGACGAGCCTGTGTCCACGACAAGCTGAATCTTTTCGCCCTCGACGCAAACGTCGACAATCAGAGTGGTTCGCTCGTTCTGTGTGACTGTTAGGACACCCAACTCTTCGTCCGCGTCCGTGTCTTGAACCGCCTGCACCCACGCTTGCCCGGTACTTCTACATACCGCTCGAAAATGTCCAACCTTGTGACACCTCGAACACCGCTTCTCTCGCGCTCTGCATTCCCGTGCACTGGCTAGGTGTCCTGAAGCACCGCGTCTGTAACATTTGAGGTCCGGAACTGTTGAAGAACCGCAGGCTCCTGTTCCTGAGCAATTTCTCGCCCTTTCGACTTGCTGAACTATGGCAGCGTAACGCCCCTCCTCGTAGACACGGCCACCCTCCGCTGCCTGCTCAAACATATGTAGGATGTCAATGGCCTTTCCGAACGTAAGCTGTGAACCCTTCATGAGCAGCTTCTGTCTTAGCTCCACGCTCCGTACTCCGTCCACGACCCTGTCCCATAGAGCTGCCTCAAGAAAGTCACCGAAGTCGCACGTGCTCGCGAGCTGTCGAAGGGCACTGACGTACGAGCGTATCGGTTCGTCTTGAAGCTGTCGCCGCAACATGAATCGCCGTCTTTCGACCAGGACGTTCAGAGTGTTCGTGAAATGTTTTTCCAACAACCGAAGTGCATCGGTGTAGTCGTCCGGCTCACCTCCTTTTCATGTGGTCTTCTCCGGCGTACTTTCAGTTGCAGCAGCAGTGGTTGGTGGTGCAGCAGCAGGCTCTGGAACCAACGTGCGGAACACTCTTCAACCTTCCACCCCCAAACATTGTAGCAGTATCGCCTTTCGTTGTGCTGGTGGTTTCGCGTTCATTTCCGTCGCTTGCAGAAATATCTCAAAGTCCTCCCGCCATTCCCGCCATGGCACTGTGGGGTCTCCCGGCGCCTCTAAAGACGGGCTAACGATGGCAGCCCGAACGTATTCATCATTGCGTTAATGGGTAACGCCCCTCGTGCCCTAGTTGCGAAGAACGGCTGTCATCTTGACTGCTGCCGAAGTAGTGCTTCTGTCGACTGCGCGAATGTTGTGTAGGCCGGCGAACGCGGCCGGACGGCCGTAGAACAATGATTGACACGAGACAGGAGCTGCACGCTGACTGCTCTTTATGCCGATGGTGAAGCTCATATATACAATTGGTAATACATGAATTGAGCGCCATCTATACACAACACCATCATTGCATGTCCAGCATTAACGATGTGGCATTAACACTGGGAGATGCCAGTGAATTAGCTTGACTGTCAATAACGGCCTATTTAAGGAATGAACTTGTATGCCAATGATGGCATAGCCATTGAATTTGTGTGAAAGCCAAAATTGGCATAGCCAATGACATAGTGTGGATACCAATGATGGCTGAATTATTGGTTTAACGATGGCCCAGCATTGGTGCCAATGATGGCTGGAAAGTTGGTTAAAGGATGGCCTTACATTGGTGCCAATGATGGCTGGAACATTGGTTGAACGATGGCCCAACGTGGGTGCCAATGATGGCTAGAACATTGGTTGAACAATGGCCCAACGTTGGTGCCAATGATGGCTAGAACATTGGTTGAACGATGGCCCAACGTTGGTGCCAATGATGGCTGGAACATTGGTTGAACGATGGCCCAACGTTGGTACCAATGGCTGGGCCAACTTTGGAATAAGTTGCGCTTGGCCAGAATGCCAATGTTGGACCAACCTCTGGAGCCAGTATTTGCCATTGTTGGTCCAATGTAGGCCCAACATTGGTGTGCTGCCTGGGCAGTGAAGCCCGCCGCCTGCGGCCTGCGCGTCCCGTGAGAGCAGTGAAAAGCGCCACCGCCACTCCCCCCCCCCCCCTCCCACCTCAGCTCTTTGCTTTGATGCTTGTTTTTTGTATTGCCTTTTTTCGCGTATGAGTCTGTTGGGGCTCCACGAGGGCCAGATGTTTCCCGCTCATTTTATTTCTGAGCAACTGACTCGCTGGCTGGCTCGGTCTAACTAAACGTAACCCCCCCCCCCCCAAAAAAAAAGGAAGACAAGAAGGATTTGTAGAGCCGTGCATGGCGGTTTCTTTCTTTTGCCGCTTTCTTTGTTTCTTTTGCTTGGTGCTTGGTTTCTTGTTTCGCTCTCGTGTAACACCAGTGAAGCCCGCCGCCTGCGGCCTGCGCGCCCGTGAGAGCAGTGAAAAGCGCCACCGCCACTCCCCCCCCCCCTTCCCCCTCAGCTCTTTGCTTTGATGCTTGTTTTTTGTATTGCCTTTTTTCGCGTATGAGTCTGTTGGGGCTCCACGAGGGCCAGATGTTTCCCGCTCATTTTATTTCTGAGCAACTGACTCGCTGGCTGGCTCGGTCTAACTAAACGTAACCCCCCCCCCCCAAAAAAAAAGGAAGACAAGAAGGATTTGTAGAGCCGTGCATGGCGGTTTCTTTCTTTTGCCGCTTTCTTTGTTTCTTTTGCTTGGTGCTTGGTTTCTTGTTTCGCTCTCGTGTAACACCAGTGAAGCCCGCCGCCTGCGGCCTACGCGTTCGTGAGAGCAGTGAAAAGCGCCACCGCCACTCCCCCCCCCCCTTCCCCCTCAGCTCTTTTCTTTGATGCTTGTTTTTTGTATTGCATTTTTTCGCGTATGAGTCTGTTGGGGCTCCACGAGGGCCAGATGTTTCCCGCTCATTTTATTTCTGAGCAACTGACTCGCTGACTGCCTCGGTTTAACTAAACGTAACCCCCCCCCCCCCCATTCCATTCCGGGCAAAAGGCCTCTAATTTCATTCCCATTCCATTCCCCTCAACGTTGCCCCCATTCCATTCCTATTCCATTCCGAGGTCGTGAAAATGTGGAATGATTCCGGAATCACTTCCGACTCCGGAGTGGCAACTCCGCAACACTGTTACTGTCTCCGGAAAGTGGTCTATGCTCTGGCAAGATAAAATTGATAGCATCTTGAAAAAACATTTTAAAAAGCGTAGCGTATACATCGATAAATATCCCAAGTGAGGTTTTGTCTGAATATTTATGTTTCCCGCGTTTTTCTGCTCTATTCCAAAGGTCTGTTATTACTAAACACATTAGGTCAAGCCCTTTTAAAATTCCTAGGGTTGGACATCGCGCTCTAAGAGATGGTGAACGTTTCCTCATCCCACGTGTGTATACGGAGTATGGACAACGACTGCGCTCGTTTTATGTCCCTGAAATTTTTAACGGCCTTTCCAATACCCTTTTTTTAATTAGATTAAAAACGTAAACTTAAAGGACACATGCAAAGAAAAAAAAAACATTTTTTTAAACAGCTTAGATGGAAGAAGGATATTATAAAACGATTTTACAACGAAGAAAAAAATTTTTAGAGCTATATTTATGGCGCTATACGAATTTGTAGTTGGCGCCCGCCGGAGCCGCCGCTGGTCACGTGGTAGGCCCACGCGCCACCGCCCTGCGTCGCCGGAGCCGTAAAGCGACGCCGCCGCCGCACGCTGAGCGTTGTGCGAACGCCGCTTCAACGCGTTTCTCCACGCCGCCGTCGCCGCCGCCGCAGAAGTTCGTCTGGTTCGGGGCACCGCCGCCGTCATTTGACCGGCGCACAGGTCGATCACGTCTGCTTGCGCTTTTTCAGGAGTTTCCTTTGGGCTCTAAAAGTTACTTATTCATCTTAGTTTTTTGTTATACTTCAAACAAAGATGAATAAGTTACTTTTAGAGGCCATAGGAAGCTTCCGAAAGAGCGCGAGCACCACGTGACAAATATGGGCCCGTCACGTGATAAATAAGGGCCACTTTTCTGCGGCGCCCGCGGGCGCCAACTAAAAATTCGTATAGCGCCGTAAATATAGCTCTAAAAATTTTTTTTCTTCGTTGTAAAATCGTTTTATGATATCCTTTTTCCATCTAAGCTGTTTAAAAAAATGTTTTTTTTTTCTTTGCATGTGTCCTTTAAGAAACTACTAAGAATGACCTGCTAAGACCTTGAAAACTCGGCCTTTAATATTTCATTTTACTGCTCTTTTCAGATATGTTCGCACATATATGGTTCGTGTGTTTGTGTGTGTGTTTTTTTCCCTTTCCCTTGTGTTTTTTAGCTGACATAGGCGCGTATTTATGAATGAGTTGTGTAATATATTTTTGATGTTTTGTTCTTTTTCAGCATGTTAGTAGTATTCTTTTTCGTAATGGGATGTTTTGTATTATGTTTTCTACCTATGTTGTTTGTTAAGGTTCCAGAACCATTATGCTTGATGGTTTTTTTTTCTTTGGTGTGTTCTTTTTTTTGCAGGGTTGTCTGCAATTCTTGTAACTTATGTTTACTTTCGTCTTATGCTGTTTAGATATGAATGTTTTTTTCTCTACGTCGATGCCGAGTCTAGTCCTACAAGCCGCTATTGGCTTTTGACAGACTTGCTTTCTTTTGTATTGATGTTTCATATTTGCAATAAAATTATTATTATTATTATTATTATTATTATTATTATTATTATTATTATTATATTAATATTATTATTATTGAAGCATGGCCCTGAGTTTTTATACTCAGGACCATAGAATTTTCTATTGGCGGCTAAAGAAGATATATTGGTTCCCAGTCTTTAGACATAGGGCTCTAGACTTTTCTATAGCTGGCTGTAGCTGTATTTATGAATTTCTAAGGCCGATCATACAGGGCTATACGGGGTGACAGCCTGCCATTGAATTTTCCTTAGACGACCATAGACCATTTTTGTTTTTGATGTCTCCTACTGGTTTGTTATGGGTTCTGCCTCTTTATGCATGTGAGTTACTGTGCATGTCATCAAATTCTCAAATGAACATTTTACCTATGTTGAATATGGTCATGTGACAAGTTCTAGCAGCACGTCATAAATATTTGTCAAATATATTTACTATATTTTTATTTCATGTTGTGTTGTCGATAAAAACTTGAGACTAACTGATTTTCTTACTGTACAGCCGGGAGCCAAAAAATTGCGGGGCACGGGAGCACCAGCCGAAAAGACTGGCTGCGCCTTCTCACGGCGCGTTGTCGCTCTCAGGCCTCACGCTTTGCGCTTCCTTTCTTGTTCGCGGTCATGCTTTTTTCGCTCGCTTCCGTTCGACAGCCAGGAGATAACAGGGACTGGCGCAAGGTGCCGCGAAATGGTATCTCTACCATGCGCGAGCTCCGTCACCCATCACGGTGGCTGAGGCAGACGCGCGGGGTGATTGTGGGCGTGATGGCTGTCATAGCGGCACCTCCCGCCGGTCCCGGTTATCTCGTGCACGTCGGGCGGAAGCGAGCAAAAAAGACATGACTTCGAGCACGAAAGGAAGCACATTCTCCAAGTGTGAATGTTGAGAGCGGCCGCGCGCTGTCAGAAGGCGCAACCAGTCATTTCGGCTGATGCGCCCGCGCCCCGCAAAATTTTGCCGTCCACTCTACACTTTCATCGAGAAATATTTGTAAAAAATGCTAGTATTGAGCATTTCTTTCTGGTTTCTAATTTTCGAGCTTGAAGTAATTTGTTAGAAAATTAAATTTGAACTCATATATAAAATTTTGTTTGCAAACATAAAAATTGTATGCAAAAGAGCCACTTTATTACCTATGTGCACGAATTACAACTGACATTATAAAAAAACTAGATTGCTAACAACCGCTGCTGTTCAAGCAGAAATCTAACATGTACATTGTTGAGAGCCATATATAAGGTTTACTAAATCGTTTCGTATTATTTATTTAGCACCCTCTTCTACACCCTTCTTAAACCCTTCACTAAGTGGAGGGTGTAACAAGAAACAGCACCTCTTTCTGTGAAACTATGAGGGTCTATTACTAGATTTAAGGGTAACAAAAGGGTGTAGCCGAGGGTTTAAGTTGCTACAATACCCTTTTTACACCCTTAAAGGTGTAAACACTTGTACTGTGTACCTCCGATACGGAGTCTGATACTGCCGTAATGTGTTAAAATAAAACCAAATAGAAGAATCGCGTTGACCGTGACTCTGTTGACTGACCGCGTTCGCTCTGCTAAAATTTGAGCGCGGGACTCTCGAGCAGCGTTAGCTTGCTGTTGATGCAAGACGCTGCTTTATCGTTGAGAATCCTTTACCGTGCGAACGCAAAAACGTTCTCGTGCCAGGCGCACCCTACGCAGCAGCGCCTGTCAGCAACGGTCAGCGGAGTATCGCAACCTTTCGGGCGCCTGTTGGCAGTCCACGAGCGCCGGAAGTTCATCGTTGTGACCTGAATGCGAGCATTTTGATCACTCTAATACGGCCGAGCGTCACTAGCGTCAGTCACCACGATAGCGTCAATAGCGTCACGGCGCTGCCCGCCACCCGCCAACAACCACGTTGCGAACAACAAAACCAGCGTTCTGCACATCTAGGTCGCCATGTTCATTTTCTTTTTCTTTTACGTGTGGTTCGTTTTTAAACGTTTCCGTTGCGGTTTTAACCGAAGCTATTAGCTTTTGTTGACTCAGGAAATAAGTATCCTAGCACCTATTTCAAACATTACTGAGACTAGCTTAAAGGGGCACTGACACATCAAAATCATATTTTGTTTTATTATCCGAAAGGATTGAAAATGATAACGGGACATTACCCGCAAAATTCGAAACTTGGGAATTCAGTATTTGTGAAGTAAAAAAACAATTTCCAAATGCCGAATTCGAAGTTCCCGCGCGATCAGCGCAAGTGCATTGACGTCAAATACTGCGGAGTCCTGAGAGTCCACTTTCTTTCACCACTTCGTGCTGTTGGCATCGCGACCCAAAGCAAGGAGGAAAGGAGCGAGCGCCGGCGGACCGGTTTTTTTGAGCGGTGTCGCCTGGTTTTCCGTGGCAGGATATAAATCCAGGAGGCGGCACCACAACATACACCGATTTTTGGTATTTCAAAAAGAAGGGCCGTAGTGCGCTCGCAATTTCATGAAGAACATGTTTTACGATTGCTGTTATTAAATGTTATAAAAATGTCGCCTACGTAGCTTCTAAATTCCATGATTCTTGACGTCACGAATCAAAAGAAGTGAGGAGGCGAAAAGCGGGAGAGGAGAACGCCAAAAATAAAAAGGCGCGCGTGCGCGTTGGAAAAGTTTTTTTCGGGATGCGTTTTTTTTTTTTTTTTTGCGTGTCTATGACTATAACCTGCATCGTTTTAGACAATAAAACAAATACGTCCCTTGGGGTGTCAGTGCCCCTTTAAGTTTAATCGATATATGAGAGACGTCATGTTTAGGCTCCTCCAAAACACAAAGCCTGAAAGATCCAATCTTATCCGATCGAAGCACAAGCTGATCGGGGTGCGTGGCTAGCGTGGCGGTTTACTAAGCTGAGTGCATTCATACGCCTATAGGTTTTTAAGGTAGAGGTGGGGGCCTATGGTCGGTGTACAAGTAGACTGTCTAGGTAACGGAGGGGCGTCTTCCAGGAAAGAAGAGCATGCGCGCCGACAGAGCGATATTGTTAGCGCGAAGGTGACATCGGCGCTGTTTCCGTATTTTATTTTCAGAGAACAACGACGGGCACAACATTTTCCCTCTTCTGGCAATATTCCTAATGAACTTATCACACGACAGTGCTAGTTAAGACAATAACCTTTCAAGTCCAACGAAAAAAAAAGAGTAATACGTTGACCGTTTGCTTGCGCTAACAGTGTTCGCGCGATGCACGCACTAATATCCTGCCAACCAATCGCTCATGATGCTTCTCTCGCTGCCCGTTGTTATGCCAAAGTTTCGTCAACGCGATGAAAGTTTAGATTATGGGTGTCCCTGCGGCGAAACTGAAAGTCAGCACTTCTGGCCGAACACTTGCTGGCTGTGTTTATGTCCGCGGCGGCCAAGCTGAAAATCAGCACTTCTGGCCGAACACTTGCCGGCCATGTTTATGTCCATGGCGGCCAAGCTGAAAATCAGCACTTCTGGCCAAACACTTGCCGGCCGTGTTTATGTCCCCGGCGGCCAAGCTGAAAATCAGCACTGCTGGCCAAACACTTGCCAACCGGTTTATGTCTCCGGCGGCCAAGTTGAAAATCAGCACTGCTGGCCAGGCGCTTTCCGGCAGTGTTTATGTCTCCGGCGGGACAAGCTAAAAACAGCTAGTTTGTGGCCGGACTCTTGCCGGCCTTGTTATGTCTCCATTGGCCAAGAACTTAAAGTGGCCAAGCTGTCCAGGCACTGGCCAACCGTCGGCCGATCGAAATTCACTTTTTGGTGCTGCTTGGAAATTGTCTTGAAAAAGGTACAAACTTAAAAAAAAAATATCATAAAAAATTATTTCGAATATTTTTTTTTTATTTCAATTCTTTTATTAATCGAAATTTTATCCAGGAGATGTGTAGTAATTTTCATTAACTTTGCTTATTTTATTCCAATTTTATAAGTCATTTTGTAAGTATCACTTTCAAACTCTCACCGCACCTTAATTGATGATGGTGGGTCAATGACATACGTCAGAAACAATAGAGGCCCGAGTACACTACCCTTAGGGACACCTGATGCAACAGCAACGGGACCGAAATCGCCAGACAAGTATAAAAGTAATAACATTCTAAGAGTGTGATGTGCTGGTTTGAAAAATGTACTGCACATAGTTTGAAAAATGTACTGCACATATTTTGACAAACTTTTCTTAGACCTGTGATAAATCTGTACAGGTTCAGCAATTCAATGAACTCTGCCTGTTCAAACATAGTACTCGTTTTGCAGCAAGCAACCCATACTATCCGGCTACTACATTGAAAATAAAACACTGTGACCTATTTATTGGCAATTTCATAATGTGAAAACTTTATCTTTGCAAAAAAAGTACCGTAATACCCCAGCGTTGCCCCATACGCTGATGTACTTCAGTACCAAGTCTGTGAAACGACACAGTTAGGGCGGCTAAAACATGTTTTGTACACATAGAGAAGTGGGCATGGGAGCTTGATATTCAAAGTTGCTTGCATTTACAATACAGAAGAGAGTCGTAAATAAGAAATTAGTCACCTTTGAACACTGCGAAGCGAGCCTCCTGGTATCCATAAACTCTGCAAATATCCGTCTTAAAAAATTGATACGCATGCATCTGAGATGCCGTAGATTTTGTGACAACGAGACACACCACAAGATAACTAAGACACTGCTACACGGACACCGACTATCTGCAAACACACACACACACACACACACACACACACGCGCGCGCGCGCGCGCGCACACACACACACACACACACACACACACACACACACACACACACACACACACACACGCGCGCGCACGCACACACGCACGCACGCATGCACGCACGCAGATTCACCGACTTCAGAGAGGAGTTGCCTTTGCATGAGGATGAAGCGCAAGCATGTTGCTGGCCGGACAGGAAATAATTTGTTTAGCGTTGACCCCTTAGCTTTTTTTTAGATTTTGCACTGGCACGTTTCGTATTGTTGTCCTTGCAACAAAGGTTTCTCAGTTGAAGGTTTTCACTGCAGTCCAACACATGCTTCACCTCAAACTCACAATGGGTTCACCATCACAGGCATGAGACGTACTCTTCCTTGGTCTGAGTTCTCTTCTTGATACCTGTGACGGTTGGCAGCGAGTGTCTTCGATTGCAGAGTTTCAGCTTTCCATTTCTTTCCCTCTTGAAAAAGCGTACAAGAAACATACCTGCTGCTTATACAGTTCTGGTATGACACCAATATAATTTCTTGTTATTATGGATGCAGCTAGTTTGGTTTGGCGTTCTGCATAATCGGAGATACCGGCACCGCTATGGCTCCGCGTCTGTCTATACTGGCAGCCAGTTTGCTTGCCGATATGATTCGGTGTGGCTGATATGATTTTGCGTCCGATGACGTAGGCGATCACCATCTTTCCAACGGAACGCTTATACCTCAGGACCACCGGTATCACCAAATCATACATGCAGAAAGGCGACCGCCATCTTCCAACAAAAACGTCCATCATTTACCATCGGTATCGTTATTTATACCACACGTGTCGAAACGGAACATAGACCGACGCTGAGCTCACACGAATTCCTTGGTCAACTCTTCACGGCGTCGTCTTGGGGCGACTCTCTCGAATATTGTGCACCACTAGTAATCGACAGCCGCACCAGCCGTACCGCATAGCAAAGCCAACGTGCACCGCGACAAACCGATCGTGACACCAAGCCGAGGATACCGCGTCACCGGTCGACATCGGCAAACGGCCCGTTGCTCGTCCCGTGACTCGTACACGGCCAACTCGGCGTCTTTTCGTGGCTCCTCTCGTCGCAACCAGCTACAACCCCTCGATTGCGCAACCTGAAACCGGCGTCGGCTAAAAGCGAAACGTAAAGCGGCCGCCCAGTGACTTCCGCTTCCGCTGCTCGGCTTCCCCGCTTCCCGTCGTCGCGGAGAAGATGGCGAAGGCGCAGTGGCGTGGGGGACGTCGGCTCGTTGTACGTTGTACGGGACAGATATTTGGCGGTCCGTTTTTACTGCGACTCTGGTTCTCAACTTGACGGCGCCTCTCATAGTTCACCCAGGTGTGGTCAACCTGGGTCAGCACAGCGCGGCCGGCTCGCTTCGTCCGATCGCCGGACCGTCGACGACTTCAAAGATCGTCCGGTAGGCCTAGGATCCGAAGGCGTCTGTCTCTCCGTGAAAGGTAAGCGAATCTCGTCCCCTTTCTTTTCTACTTTTAAATTAAGTTAGGTGCGCTTCAGTGTAAGCATGCGTGCCAAATGTTCGTGACAATTTTGAGCTAAAATAACTGTGCTTCATCACGGTTTGTCATTTACCGAAATTGTAATTCGAGCCGATGAACGAGGAGCCATGATTGAAAACGATGTACGATGTTAACTTCTCAGCACGCATGCTGCGAGCCTGAGACACCTGAGACCCTGAGATATCAGTGTTGGACCGTGTTGGTTTGTAGGACAGATTGAGGGCCCATCGACTTGTCTAAAGCCCCTATATGTGCCATGATCTAGAAAAATTATGTTGCTCGTATGTAATTACACGAACGCGTGTAGTAATAATTACACGAACGCGTGCCGGTACCACGACCTACGCCGGTACGAAACTCATCCAGGTCGAAACGGGCAGGGGTAACTTTATTTTTTATCTCGAGTTCCGACGGACGTAACTTTTCACATTGGATTAAGTCGGACGTAACTTGAAACCTGGGGGAAAGTTACGTCGGACGTAACTTTAATTTTTATTTGGAGTTCCGTGGTACGTACCGTATTTACTCGAAAATAGGTCGACCCCTATTTATTGAACCCACCGATAAAAAAAAAAAAATAATGCAAATATAGGTCGACCTTTTTTTATTTTTAAGAATGGGGAAGGTTGGGCTAAAGAAAGAAACAAACCTTTATTTACAGCACTCTCAGCTAAATCACAGGACGATGCCAAAAACTTAATCACCGTCAGAACTTCTCGACATGTCATCGCCGTCCGTAGCTTCCTCAGCTTGGTAGACATTGTTAAGAATGGAACCTTCGGCAACCTTCTTCCGAGTTTCAACGCTGCGGAAACGAGTCCCAAAACGAGTCCCGACGTGTTCAGGACTGACGCCCACCTGTCGAAGGCTGCCCAAAACGTGTCTCAACGCGTCCGTGACGTCAACGGGACGTGTGTGTGTGTGCGTGTGGGTTCGTGCGCTCCGGAAGGGGAGAGAGGCCTGGCCTAACTGCGGAGAACCTTGGCTATGACTCATTTCTGACTACGTCGCGACGGACCAAGCTGCAAAGCACGTGGCTGTCGCACCTGCTGCCCTGGCGGAGAGAGAGGGAGAAAACGGATCCCTATATAAGGCGGGGCGTGAGAGCTCCATTTGTTCTCTTGGATTTGACGACTGTATCGCTACCATGTAATTAAACCGTTCGTTACGTTACCAATTCTCCCACCTCCACTGGACCCCTGGGTTCTTCACTTCGGGGAATGGACGTCGTCAAAGGCCAGGAAGCCTCCGGACGTGCGGCCTAAGCCCCGCCTCGAACAACTGGTTGGCAGCGGTTGGGATCGGACCATGCGACATCGTGCTACATCTGCGGGTGAGCGTTTGGACTTTGCTTTGGGATTCGCCAGGCTTCAGATTATGGGTAATTAATTTTGAACTGCTGGGAATCCTTAGTGTTTGACTCGTGCGCTAGGTTTGTGTACAACCTCGCGACAAGTTTTAGAACAAAGCCAAAGCTAAAAAGCAGCGATCATGGATCTGATGAGGTTACTGAGAACAGATTTACTCTGTTTATGTGAAGAATTGGGTGTGGAGGTGGAGCAAAAGATGAAGAAATCTGAGATCAGTAAAGCGATTTCAGAGAGCGCGGAAGCAGAGGAAATTAAAAATACGTGGGAACTGCTTCAGAACGCTAAGAGTGAAGCTGCAGCAAGAGAGGAGCGAGAACAGGCTGCAACGAAAGAGGAACAGGCTGCAGCGAAAGAGGAACGGGCTGCAGCGAAAGAGGAGCAAGCTGCAGCTAGAGAGGAACGAGCACAGACTGCAGCGAAAGAGGAACGAGACCAGGAGCGAGCGCTGAAAAGGCTAGAGCTCGAAATTGAACAACAGCGATTAAACTCGCAGAACAGTAGAGTTGGGGCTCCAGTACGAGCAAGTGAGACCGAGTCGTATCAAATGAAGAAGCTCATGCAGCCGTTTAAAGTTGGGGAAGACGTGGGCCTATTCTTAGTTAACTTTGAGAGGACATGTGAGAAGTTGAGCTTCGCCCCAGAAACGTGGCCGCAACGGCTTTTGACTCTGTTGCCCTGTGAGGCTGCAGAGGTTGTCGCGCGCCTTAGTGCTGGAGACGCGGACGACTACGACAAGGTGAAGTCCAGCCTTTTGAAGCGGTACCGCCTTTCTGACGAGGCGTTCCGTCAAAGGTTTAGAAACGCATCCAAAAAGAGCAGCGAGGGCTACTCGGAATTCGCGTACGGGCTTAAAACCAACCTGATAGAATGGTTGAAGAGCGAGGAAGTGTACGAAAGCCGAGACAAGGTAGTCGAGTGTGTGTGCCTCGAACAGTTCTTTCGTAGCATTCCGCAGTCAGTCAAGCTCTGGGTGCAGGACAGGGTGGGAGTCGACTCTGTCGAAAGGGCCGCTGAGCTAGCCGAAGAGTACGCAACGCGTAGAAAGCTGAGCGGAGAGGAAAGCGAATCCGGCCGAAGCGATCAGCGCAAGACCTTCCGACAGGGTAACGGCTCGCGAGAAAACGGGCCCGAGAAGCCCGAAGCAGGACAAAAGGTCCCAGAAAAGAGCGCAGAACACTCGAACGGAGACGAGGCGCGGAAAAGCCCAACAGGGCAGTTCGAGGCAAGGAAGCCGTTCCTGTGCTACAACTGTCAGGAGCCGGGACACACAGCGGCCAGATGTAAGAAACCGCGGGTGGTGTTCTCGTACGTGAACGGTAGTGACGAGGACCTGAAGCTCCTTCGTCCCTATCTTCACGAGCTCCAGGTAAACGGAAAGCCGTGCAGGGTGCTTCGTGACAGTGCAGCGACGATGGACGTTGTTCATCCGTCGTATGTAACGCCATCCGATTTTACTGGAAAGGTAGTTTGGATCAAGCAGCTGCTCGAAAAGCACAGTGTCTGTCTGCCTAAGGCGAGAGTAAGGATAACTGGCCCGTTCGGAGAGCTAGTGACAGAGGCGGCTGTCTCGCAGACAGTCCCGTTGGAATATCCTTATTTGTTTTCTAACCGGTCAGATTTCCTGCTGCGCGAAAGGGGTCAACAACTGGGAAAAGGGCTAGTACAGTCGTGTACGAGGTCCAAATCGCGTCAGGTCGCCCCTTTGTTGACGAGGGATCCAGAGCCAGAGGCAGCTGACGGGGAGCAAGCACTCCCAGAGTTGGAGGCAGAAAACCGGGATGAGAGGAACCAGGTTGTAGAACAGCCTGATCTCGTAGCACTAGG
This sequence comes from Ixodes persulcatus, assembly GCA_013358835.2. NCBI lineage: Eukaryota > Metazoa > Arthropoda > Arachnida > Ixodida > Ixodidae > Ixodes > Ixodes persulcatus. The sequence continues at coordinate 6,738 of JABSTQ010002069.1, read as the reverse complement.
AAGCGTACGCCGTCCCAACGCGCCGGCGGAAAAGGCGGAGGAAGAGGGGATCAGTGAAAGATCTCTCGTAGCTCCGGCGTCGCGTAACTTTGGTCCTCTGCTACGAGTAGACAGAGTCGAGCAGAAGAGCGACCCTAGTGTGTCAGGGTTTCGCGATACAGCTCAGGAGATTGCTAGGACCAATGTGACGGGGCATGAAAAAGGCGGATTGTTTTATCGGCGCTATAAGGACCGTATTTTCACGTCTAGAAATCACGTGAAAATCGATCACTATGACTTCAGCGTAAGAAAAAGGAAAGGCAAATTTAACGGCAATGCCGATGGGTTGAGCAGATTTTTCTGATATCACCAAAACAGTAGGGTTGATCTCAGAGGTTTTCGTCATCCACGGGAATGAGGATCTAAGTGGGGGCACTTCGTTGAAACCCCAAATTGACCTCACAAATTGCGAAGAGTTTTTGTCTTTTGTATTTTGTTCTTAGTGACCTCGTTGGAAAAGTGAGTTTTTTTGGCGACAGGGGGTCTCGATACCCGGAATTGTACCAAATTTTGGTAATCCGTAATCCAGTCTGGCGGGTCTTTGGCGAATTCCGAGCGTTTGACTGCGGTGTGGCGTGGTGTTGTGGGGGACGTTTCCGCTGATGCCTCCGTTGTGAGAGGTTTGGGAGTTTGTTTGGTGCTTGCAGCGTCTTCTCAAGGCCTACTCCAAGCCCACCTCTTCAGGCCAGCGATTGTACCACCGGCCATTCGAGGTTTCCCTGGCCCCGGAGGGGCTGTTAAGAATGGAACCTTCGGCAACCTTCTTCCGAGTTTCAACGCTGCGGAAACGAGTCCCAAAACGAGTCCCGACGTGTTCAGGACTGAAGCCCACCTGTCGAAGGCTGCCCAAAACGTGTCTCAACGCGTCCGTGACGTCAACGGGACGTGTGTGTGTGCGTGTGGGTTCGTGCGCTCCGGAAGGGGAGAGAGGCCTGGCCTAACTGCGGAGAACCTTGGCTATGACTCATTTCTGACTACGTCGCGACGGACCCAGCTGCAAAGCACGTGGCTGTCGCACCTGCTGCCCTGGCGGAGAGAGAGGGAGAAAACGGACCCCTATATAAGGCGGGGCGTGAGAGCTCCATTTGTTCTCTTGGATTTGACGACTGTATCGCTACCATGTAATTAAACCGTTCGTTACGTTACCAATTCTCCCACCTCCACTGGACCCCTGGGTTCTTCACTTCGGGGAATGGACGTCGTCAAAGGCCAGGAAGCCTCCGGACGTGCGGCCTAAGCCCCGCCTCGAACAACATCCTCGCTAATTCGCCACAATACCTCACTGACACCGTTGTAAAATGACGACAAGAAGAAACGAAAGAAGGTGGAGACGGGCGAAGCGACGAAAGACAAAAGACAAAGACGCAAGCAACGCCGGGAGTCGAGACGCCATGAGAAACACGCGAGCCGAGCCGCCTCAAGCAACAAAGCAAAGAAACCACTTTTTTTTTGTGCGCGTTTGCGAGGATGGAGTGGGCAAAGTGCATGGCGCATCGTGTTTCTCTCCCTCCCCTTCCCCGTTGCCCAGCGAGGGGAACCCTACAGGCGCGTTGGCGAGACCCAACGCCCGAGGGATGCGTGCGATAGCGGCAGCGGCGCGCCTACCGCGGGTGGGCCGTCGGCTGCCGTTGTTTCGGTTGTTTTCGCACCAAAAGCTTTTTGAAACAAGAAGCGGCGCGGCTCTACGGCAACGCCGGCTCGGTGACTCGATAGCTTCACGCCCCCGGTAGGGTCGTAAAATTTGGTCGCACATGTAGGTCGAAATTCTTTGGTCACGATTTCCAAAAAAAAAGGTCGACTTCTATTCAAATAAATACGGTAACTTTAATTTTTATTTTGGGTTACGTCGGACGTAACTCGAATGCTTGACGTAAAGTTACGTTGGGCGTAACTTTAATTTTTATTTCGGGTTCCGTCGGACGTAACGTTAGACACAGCGTTACACTTATGCAAAACGGGGGCTGATGGTTCATCATATAAACCAACCATTTCTGTGTTTAACTAAAACACATCATTGACCTAAAAATCCTGATATCCTAGATTTTATGCTATAGGAATGTATCACTTCAGATAAATCTGTTAATTTCTACTTTTATCCCCTGCCCCGCCAAGTACAACGTCTGGCCTAAAGCAGTGTTTCGGATCTCCTCCCAACACCTGAGGTGGGTCATTCAATCCAGGAGTCGGCGGCGTCTCATACGCGCGTTGCTGGTGCTTCTTACTGGATGGTGCTACTGAGGGACAAGTGATCATGCTTGAGAAAGGCAAGTATGGCAGCCGTAAGTACACATGTTGTTTTTACCTTTGCTCGAATCCACTTCTTTTAAGAAATGCACAGTTTTCTTGAGCACATCTCTCAATGCTTCTATAGTCGGTCTGTTATTATTCCGGAGTGCTCCAACTCTATCAGCGCTGTTTTTTTTTAAACCATGCAAATGAGAGGCAACACTAAACCACATGCTCTCGCAAAAGTGCTGAGCTGAAGCACTGCAGAAGCTACTCTAGCCTTTACATTGCACCACAAAATAGTTTACGCCAAGTTTATCTAGCTTTGAGACTGCGTTTTACCAAAATCTCTTCCGAAACAAATCTGCCACCTTATAGGGAGTGCAAAAGAACCTCGTGTGCCTAACTTGGAGAAGGGCGTTTTTTTTTTTCGCAGAGGCCAATTTTTTTTAACTAATACATTCAGCCTTTTTGAAATGTTAGCATCATGTGACACACGAAAGTACTATAATTCCTTTAATGTTGGCGAGCCCTTAATTTTCGCGGTCGTTAATTTTGCGAAGTTTAGTGGCCGCGATTACGTCCTCTGCGGACGATTTGAGAAGAAATAGGGGCCACAAACATAAGGGGTTTGCTGTACATCGGAGAAAAGAGGAGGTCATTGTTCGTATGCAAGAATAAAACAAACAACAACAATCGTGGTGTCGTCCCTTTGTGAGCCTATCTGTGTCTATTGAATGATATGAATTTTATCTTGGTTCGTTAAACGTTGTAGCCTGTACGTTGTGGGATGTCGTCTTCAACACCAACAGTGGTTTTCCTCTGAAGCAGGCAGCATGGACGCGTGCCACAGCACAACAGAGTTCATTTGCAGGTTGTACCGCAGTTTAAAGGAATATTCGCACAATATGGGGGAATCACAATTAAGTGGTCTACCTCGGGCGTGGAAAAGATTTGCTCATTCTACAAAATATAGGCTAGAAATCGGGGATTCGCAACGAATGTACCCGCATGGTTGAAAGGGCCAGACAAGCCTTGCGAGCGCTTTGCTTTCTAGCCTTTCAGTCTTAAACCCACTCACGCACCAATCTGCAGATGTTCAGATAGGCAGGAGCACTTATTCGTAAAATGGTGGATGGCAATACGCATAGACTGTTGTTATTCTTATCAGAATTTTGTATTATGGTCAATGGTGGACTGCATATTTTCAATACATTTACTCATTTAAAAATATGTCATACCAAAACTATGTAGTATAGCCAATGACAAAAACAGAATGGCTGGGCGTCCTCCAGCACGCGCTACTACCTTTCACCCCGCTTTGAACGAACGTGCTAACTCGAGGCTCATGAGACGCTGAAACGTCATCGAAGGTCGCAGGGGGGCTGGTGGCAGAACAACTAAGACTTCTCCTTGCCTTTCTCATTCTGTCAGTAAGCGCGAACTTCTATACTCTAACTCGGCTTAACCTGGACAGAGCTGAAGACAATAAGCTTGGAGAGTGCCCTTAGTGCAATGCATTTGTACAGCTGAGGCGCTTTCTAAATCAAGTACCTTGTGTATCTTACCTTCAGAAACACATCATTTTAGGGGTGCACAAGGAATTTTAACGCATAATTTTGTTTTGTGTTGTCCTATAACGCATCGACTCCTTGGACTAAATGAGGAGTCGACTGCCTGTTTAAAAATATAATGCCTGCCAAATAATTGTTTTGCATTTAGTAAATGTATCAGTATGGACATACACTCAGATCGAACAATCGCTAGGCACAAGCTGGTCGTGTGGTTACAGGGAGCAAACATCCCGGTTGGAACGTCCTACTTCGCAATGTAGGTGAAGGCTAGGCCAGGGCCCCACTTACAAACGTCTATACTTTGTATCTCTTTAAGGGTGACCACTTTTGACACTACAATCCATTGCAGCGAAAACAGCGTGACACATGATTATAAGCTCGACGTACCATGGAGTCCAACTACAAGGTCACATGGCTTGATTTCTGCACTGAATTTGCAAGGATGGCTTGAAGCTTCTGCCGTGGTTAACTTTAAGCTGGGATAGTTTGGAATAATGCTTCCGGTTTTTAGTGTGGCTCGGCACGGTTAACAATTCGGTGATATAGTGCTGCATTGAAAACTCGATGCATTCATGACTATCACCTTATGAATTCATGCTATCTATTAAACTCTCCGTTCTGCAGAGAAATGAAATGCACTTTGCTTCCAATTGCAGCTGGTTCTGGAACTTCATCGTATGAAGCACCTTATGACTGCAAGCTCTGACCGATCTTGTTCTGCGGTCTGTGCAGGCCCATTGCAGGGAGTCACTCCGAGAGCCTCACCAGACTTTCATGCCCGTGGTAGTTCTAAATTTTTTTTTGTAGGTATGCATCTTTTCTGTCTTTCCCTTAATGGTACTCGGGCGTTTTCTTTTCATTGTCGCGGATTTGCCTCAACATTGGTTAAGCACACGAAAAGACGCTGTAAAACTGTATCCCACATATTTGTGTCAAGATAACCTTTCTTTGCTAAAGTTACAGATTATTTTAATGAAAGTTGGTCTTCCTTGTTTTTATTTACAAATTTAAGCCTCCACGGGCAACACTAAAACGTTATGCCAGTGGCAAGGACAAGTTCACTGCTCAAACTTGTTCTCAACTGATTGCAAGAAATTTGGTTGTGAAAAATGGATGCCGCGAAACCTCCTTTCAGCACTTGCTCTGCAGCACGAAAAAAAATGCATAGGACATACACTGTTTTTTAGACTGCTTGCTCATTCTGCAGATCTGCCTGCCATAGATGTGCTACTGGGGAGCAGGCAAATTCAATTGTTGATTTTGCCATTGCTTTTTTTTTAGCAGTTGTGCTAATAGTTCTTGTAAATTTAGAGATTTTCCTAAAAAACAAGCCGGGAAGTATATTTAGTTTGAGTACCCTTTAGTCAGTATAATAGATACTGTGTACTGCTGTTAGTGCTAAGGCGAGATTGGCGCTTTTGTGGAATTTTGCTCAGAGTAGTACCCATTTTTATCGGTTAGCCTCTTGGTGCGTCAACTAAAATCTTTCTATGCAGAAGCCTGCTTCTATGCAGACGCCTGCTTCTATGCAGACGCCTTCCCTCTGCTGGTACACTCTACCCCCATTCTCAGTTAGTGTATGAACTGGTATCCCCAGTCGACACTCATTGAGCACGAGGGTTGAAAAATCATTCCATTCCAGCAGAGCCATATATTTGGAAAGCTTGGCCAGTGTATAATCTCGCCGCTGTAACGTCCCACTCCCGAGTGCGCCAATCAGCCCGCGACGCAGAGTGAGAGGCGTGAACGCATGCGCGTGAACTCTCGACTGTTGCCAGCTGAAGGGGGAGGGAAGCCATTTTCATTCATTCGCCCGGCGGAATGCATGAGATCGACATACAAATTTCGGTCCTCTACTTTTATTTGGCAGGCTCTCGCAACAAAATGATAAAATGTTATTCGTCGGTGGCTTTAAAAGCTAACGAATTGGTTCTTCCGCGTTCGAACGCAAACTTTGAGTCAGGCGAAAAAGAACTATGTCCGTAGCAGACAACGCGTAGCCTCAACAGTGCTCTGTGCCGACAGCGTTGCGTCAAAATGGCGGTCGTCTCCTCTTTGCTGCCTTCTTTCTCTCTCGCTTCTGCGGCGCTCTCCTCCCTTTCCGCCTCTCCAGCGCCTTCGTCGCCACACCCACCGCCAAACTCTCCCAGTATACGGCTCTGCATTGCTGTAGTAGTTTTTTTTTTTAGTCTTTACAATTGAATGTGAATATTCGACAGAAATCTTTCAGATTTGGGCGAAAGACGGTTAAACAAATGCATGCGTTTAATCATTTACCTTAATTAGGTACCCATCATTTCAAGGCCTACATGGCCTTGTCCTCGGGGGAGACTGTGGCTGTTGTAGTAAAGGAGCAGTTTTTTTGTAAGTACAAGTACAAAGTATAGAAATAAAGGAACTATGTGCTGATCACAAAAGAATATGCTATTCATTGTAATGTATCTCTGCCAAGTACTTGATTGTGATTTGTTTATATTTTCAGCTACCTGGGTGCTTCAAGGTCTGGAGATCCGAGTGACCACAAGCTAGGACTCAATCTTCTTCTGTCGTCTGGCCAGGACACGGGTGGAGGTAATCCCAGCGACGAGAGCGTCGCAGTATCTCCCTGCCTATGACTTGACTAGCGTCACGACAGGCGAGTCCTCGCGCCACCAGGCGTTAGGTATGCCACTTGAAATAAGCATTCTTTTTACCTGTTCCTTGAGTGAAACAGCAAAAGCACTTCTATGCCTAAAATGCAAAATACATATTCAAATCTTGGGTTGGATGGAGTTCGAATTACAAAAAGGAGTCTGCAGACATGATTAACATGTCAACCTAAAAGCCCGCTGATGTAAGTTCGACGGTGTCACAAAAATAACTTCCCGCAGATGGCTTCGCCCGTGCTATACCAACCAAA
>JABSTQ010002068.1:0-134226 GCA_013358835.2 Ixodes persulcatus | reverse complement strand
TTTCCGTCCGAAGTGCACTCCGGAGTGCGTATAGTTTTACTCTTTTGTTTTGGCACAAGTTCGCCTTTATTAAACCTTTAGTTTCTTCACCGAACGCCGTCTCGTCACTTCGCCCGTGAAAATATGCCCGCCGCGATTCGGGGAACTTCACATGTAGTCTGCATTGCATATCCATGAAAGGAAAACCGGACCCTGATCAGGCAGCCAGACTTGTATATGAGTACGCGAGTGAACGACACAGGTTCACGCTCAGGAGAAAAATCTACTTGTGAACATCAGCCTCTGTCGCTGATTAACAACCAAGAGCAAGTACTTTGTCTTCGCAGTCAAAAGCTAGAAGAAGCACCCGTACTTTCAAGCTGTCAACAAAAAGTATTAGAAGGGCAAGAGGGAAACACAGGCAACAGAGAGTGTACACAAATACCTTCTAAACCCACTTACACTGCCCCTGTCTGTGTCAGCTCAGACCATTATTCACGTGCTGACCAGTTCAAGATTCTTCACGCACTTACAAGTTTAACGAGTCAAGATGATCAATATTTCAGAATCCAGAAGTTTATGAATGACTCCACCAGGAGGAAAAATGGTATTGAGGATTTTGAGGACAAAACAATGCGCGCACGTGGAAGGAGATGAAAGTAGCGCTTTTGTACGAACTTTATATCAAACGTTCAGCCACAATACGTACACAAGGAGTATTGCGGAAGCCCAATCTATGTCACTGCAGCCCAATAAAACCAGAAGGATCTAGCTTCATTGGCCAAGGGAGTCTTCGTGCTTGCATAAATGCAGGTTCGCGCATTTTTATACTGGAACCCCCTGAACCTGCGATTTTCGAAAATGGTTCATTGTGATCGTACCGAGCCTTGGCCTCACAATTATCCGCTGACGGAACCACTCTAACTCCAGACAAAACAAAATCACAACATCTCCACGTGTGGAATAATGTGATTGGGGCGAAGCTCTGGTGGTGCTGATGATACTGATTTTATTGTTCATAGGTAGTGCTGATGGTGCTTTTTTTTTATTGCTCATAGGTAGTGCTGAGTTCCGGGCTGAGTTTCGACTTCATTATTACTGCTTTATGGTCGGTGAAATGCAGAGCCAGTGGTTCTTCTAGCGGATCAGCTTGGATCCGCTAGAAGCCGTGGGAACGCATCTCCACCGCTTAAGTCAACGGTCCATGTCAGAAAGAGAATGTGTGGTATGGAACGTGGTTATATACGCATTTGAGCATTTGACCGCAGCGCCCTCTCGTCTATAACGTTGAGCCAATGCATGCAAAGTTTAACGCGATTATATACGCATTTGAGCGCAGCGCCCTCTCCTGTATAGACATTGAGCGGCTACATGCAAGGTTTCATCCACGACAGAAACCCCAGCTCTTGAGTTACTACCACATCTCAGAGCCCCCTACTCGTCCCGCAGACGTGGCCGAGGGGTTAAGGCGATGGAATAGAAATCCATTGGGGTCTCCCGCACAGGTTCGAATCCTGTTGACTGCGCAAACGTTTTTTTTTTCCTTTTTTAAGAAGACAGATGGGATGGCAATCGATGTGAGCACAGACGCCGGACGGATGGACAAGGCTAGGCCCTAAGGAGCTTCGCCCCTAAAAATTGGGTCTCAGTGTAAAATCCGTACGACGCCACCAACACTTTGCTGGCTCAAAGCGTGACGCGCCAATCAAAAAAAGCTTGAAACAAAAAAGTTTGCAAGAGGACACAGAGGCGGGCGTGGTTGCTCTAGTGAAAAACATCTGTATGAGAAATTTTTTGTGTCCAATAAACACATATGAATCATACAAGATATATAAGAAAATATAAGAACCATATGAGAACTATATAAGATATATATAACATACTATATGAACCATATAAAAAACTTATAAGAATTTCTCAAAGGTTTCTTATAGGGTTCTTCTTATGTTCTTATATATATATATTTATATATATATATATATTATATAGTTCGTATATATTTTTTATATGGTTCTTATATGGTACTTATATGTTCTTATATATATATATATTATATATATATTTATATATTATATAGTTCGTATATATTTTTTATATGGTTCTTATATGGTACTTATATGTTCTTATATATCTTGTATGAATCATATGTGTCCACTGGACACAGAAACTTATCACACAAATTAGATTTTTTAATAAGGTGGGGCGATTCATTTCGTCTTCTGTTGGCATTTGGCGGCTGTGTTTTGCTCGTGCTTTGTTTCCTGTTTTGTGTTCGGTCACTTGGCTCCAAGTTTGCAATCGGTTCAGCATTGCCATGGAGTCTGACAACCCCTAGTTCGATCAATTGTTCCGGCCAAAAAATGTTTTTTTTCAACGGTTGCAAAATGTATTTGAGATACTGAGTAAAAGATAATGAGAAATGTAATTAAGATAGAGTAGCATATACACTAGACTAAATGTATTTGCGTGATACCGAAATAGTACCAAATGTATTTGAAGTACAGCCGTATCTTGAGTAGAGTATTTAAGATAGGCACACGAGTGATATCAAGTAAACTCTACTTCTTCCTAAAACCAGGATTTCACGGCTAATATTTGTTGTTACAGAACTTATTTGGAAAGCCTGCGAGCTATGCTGAGACGATTTTACATATCTCTTTCTTCTTTAGTTCATTGGCATATTGTTACAAATGGCAAGGGATGAGGCGGCGAATAACTAGAGAGACTAAATGTTTAATGGGGCGAAATTGCGTACAAAACAAAATAGAAAAAGGTTAGCATCGCAGGCGTAGATTTCGGCGAGACGGCAAGATCGAGCACTCCATGGGTCGAGACTGACCTCGGCTCGCCACGCGGAGTCCCTTATTTAGACGCGTGGGTTTCTGGAACAATCGGCTTAGAAGGTTCGGCGCCTAGAACATTCTCACCTAGAATAAGCAACAGGGTTCTCGAGTTTACCAAAATGTGACATTAGAGAAACAACAAAAAGGTGCATCCGCGGCCAGGCATCGAACCTAGGCTTAGCACGATAACAGTTAGGCCACGGGTGCGCTGCCTTCTTGGCCAGCTGCGCGCGCGGCATTACAACCCCTTTGAAAAAGTGCATCGCCCCGATGCAACAAAAAACAAAACAAAACAAAGCAAATAGAAAGAACGGTAAACTAAAGAGTCATTTGGAACACATGAGGTTTACGGTCCTACCGAGAGTAGGATCGCTTGAGTCGAACGACGTGAACCACCTCGGGTCGCGGTCTGCGTCGCGATGATGCGTGCGCTCCGTCGGGCACCACTTTGAAACTGAGACCTCCCAGGCGTCAAAGGGAATATGCATGGTTCAAAGTAGCGTTTTAAAAGCTTCTCGCTGAGGCCAAGACGTCGTATCGGTGTCCACACCCACACTTGATCTCCGGGCTTGAAGCGAACGTCCAGACGACGAAGGTTGTAGCGGCCAGCGTCGACACGTTGCTGCATGGTCTTGGGTCCAGACTCAGGCGAGCTGGCGGACTACTTCTGCTCTTTGTGCAACCGTTTGGGTGTCGTCACTTCCGTCACCAGCTGGCTCATGACTGAGGGAGTATGGCGTCAAGCATTGTGGTCACCTTTTGGCCATGCACCAGCTGGAATGGTGTAACAACAATGGTCTCCTGGACCGCTGTGCTCTAGGCGAATGTGACATACGGCAGGACCTGGTCCCACAGCTTTTGTTCCACGTCGACGTATATCGATATCATGTCGGCGATGGTCTTTTTAATGCGTTCGGTCACTCCATTTGCCTAAGGGTGCTACCTGTGGTTCGTCTGTGGTTGGTGTGGTTGAGATGAAGGATCTCTTGCATCAGCTGTGCCTTGAACGATGACCCACGACCTGTAATCAGAACTTCAGGAGCGCCGTGGCGGAGGACGATGTACTCGATGAAAAACCTGGCGACTTCCACAGAAGTTCCTGAAGGAAGGGCTTTCGTTTCGGCGTACCGCGTGAGATAATCTGTGACGACGATTAACTTGACCGAGAAACGGTCAAGTTAATTCATCCCAATCTGCTGGAACGGCGTTTCCTGAGGAGGAATTTGCTGCACGAGACCTGCCGGATTAGTTGGCGGTATTTTGCATCACTGGCACTCGTGGCACTATCATGTGTACAGGTGAACGACCTTCGGGGAGCTTGGGCCAGTAATACCTCTCAGGTATTGGGAGCAGCGTACGGCTGTATCCAAGGTGTCCGGAAGTAGGGTCTTCGTGGCAGGCTTGGAAGATCTCCTCTCTAAGGCAGGTAGGGATTAGCAGAAACCATGGCAAGTTGTTGTCTCCGAAGTTTTCCTTGTAAAGTACACCTTGTCGAATGGCGAAGGTCGGCAGGGCTCTTCAGAAGACACGGGGGATAGTACCCCTCGTCCTTCGAGGTGTTCGATTGGCGCGTGCAGCTCAGGATCGTCTCTTTGGCGTTATGCCATGTCGTCGGTGTTGACTGCACCTAGGAAGCACTCGTCGTCATCGTCGTCGCTGTTGTCGGGAGGCGTCTCGACGGAGGCTATGGACAGGCAGTTGGCGCCGATGTGCTTGAGTCATGTTGAACTCCTGCAGTCATGTTGAACTCCTGCAGCCGGAGACTCTATCGAGCGAGGTGTCCTGAAGGGTCCTTGAGGTTCGCAAGCCAAAAGAGCGAGTAGTAGTCCGAGACTACGTGGAACGGGCTCCCGTACAAATACGGACGAAACTATATGACTGCCAAAACTGCCGCAAGATATTTCTTTTCAGTCGTGGAGAAATTCCTTTCCGCTTTGGACAGTGTCCGACTTGCGCAGGCAATGACTCGCTCTGTGCCATCTTGCATTTGAGCTAGTACCGCGCCAAGTCCTGCGTTACTTGCGTCCGTGTGGATCTCGGTTACCGCATCCTGGTCGAAGTGTCCAAGAACCGGAGTGGTCTGGAGTCGTCGCTTCAGATCGTCGAACGCCTGCTGCTGCTCCTCGGCCCATTCAAACTTCTCGGCGTCGTTCGTGAGGTGGGTGAGCGGTGCGGGAATTCTTGCAAAATCGCGGACGAAGCGCCGACAATACGCACATAGCCCTTTTATCTTCCCACGGCCTCCTTGTCTGTCGGTGCTGGGAATGCCGCGACGGTGCGAGTCTTCTCTGGGTCTGGGCGAACGCCATCGTTGCTAATCATCTGGCCTAGGAGCTTCAGTTCATAATAAGCGAACCGGCACTTCAATGTCCTGAGGGTGAGAGTGGCGGTCTGTATGGCTTGAAGAACAGCTTGGAGTCGTCGTAAGTGCTCGTCGAAGTCGCTTGAAAACATTACGACGTGCTCAAGGTAGACGAGACAGGCCTGTCACTTCAGTCCTGCAAGTACGGTCGGTGTCCATGACACGCTAGGAAGTTGCTGGCGCCATGCACAGTCCATCTCGCGTGACGAAGGCTGTCTTCTCTAGGTCCTGTTCTTCGATTTTAATCTGCCAGTAGCCGCTCTTCAGGTCCATCGATGACAAGTATCGATAGTGGCGCAGCCGGTCTAACGTGTCGTTGATGCGGGGTAGTGGATAGACGTCTTTCTTCGTCTCCGCGTTCAGCTGCCGGTAGTCCACGCAGAACCCAAGATCCTTCTTCTTAACCAGTACGACTGGAAAGGCCCATGGACTGCTTGAAGGTTGGGCTATGTCGTCGTTCAGCATCTCTTGAACTTGCTCCTATACGAATAACCTCCCTTTCTTTTGCGGAGACTGTACGGCGATCGATGCACCGGGAGAGCGTCGTCCTCGGTAACGATGCGGTGTTTCGCAATGGCGGTTGGGTGCACCTTCGACGACATAGCGAAGCAGTCGCTGTATTCGGCGAGCAGGGTAATCAGCTGTCGTCGTTTCGGGCTTGGAAGCTTGGGTTCAATGTCGAGCTGCGCTAGCGGCATACTGTCTTGTTGGGGTGGCGAGGATACTTCAGCAATCACGGGGATTTCGGCAAAGTCCCGGAGTTCATTGACGTGGCCCACAGTGGCACCTTCCGTGAGGTGTTGCGTTTCTTGTAAAAAGTTTGTCACGAGGACCACAGCACGTCCATTCTGAAGTTCACTTACTCCCCTGCGACGCCTATTCTTCTTCCAATGAGCAACTGAACGCTGCCTTCGAGAACAACTTCACCGCAGGTGGCCGCATTTGTCACCACGTGAACAACAACACTTGATCGCGGCGGCAGGATCACGTGGTCGGCAGCGACTCGTACAGCAACTGACGTTGTTTGGGGTTCGTTTAAAGGCAGAACAGGCGTCTGCAGCGTCAATCTGTTCTCCCCAAGGTCGATGACGGCGCCGCATAGACAGAGAAAGTCCATGCGAGTATGACGTCTCTGGCGCAGTCTTGTAGGACGACGAATTTCACAGGGCAGGTCTCACCGTGGATCTCGACGCGAACAGTGCATCTCCCGACTGGTGTGATGAGTGCCCTCCGGCGGTTCGTATTTGAGGTCCATCCCACGGCGTTGTCACTTTTCTCAGGTGGCGAGAGAGCCTACCACTCAAGACTGAGTAGTCTGCTCCGGTGTCCGCGAGTGCCGAGGCGTCATAACCGTCGATAACAACGTTTTTGTTTGTTGGGTACCGTTGAAGGGGCGTCGTTACGATACGTGGCGTCGGAAGACTGGGAGCGCTCCGGCGTTCTTGGAGGCTCTTTACTTCGGTCGGCTTCGTCAATGCCACCTCCGGGCGTTGCCGCAACTAGTTTTCCGGGCGACGCAGGGGAGACAGCCTCTCTGGGCGGGGTCGTGGCGATGGGGACGCTGAACGTCGCGACGATGGTGAGCGGGATTCACGGCGGAGAGACGGCGCTAAGGAGGGCGAGCGTCGGAGGTAATCCTTGATGTCGCGAGGGCGATCGCCGTACCTCGGGCGTGGGTCGTTCGGGTGGAACCCACGCAGCCCCAGTTGTCGGTGGGGGCATCGACGGTAAATGTTGTCGGTTTCACCGCACTGATACCAGATGGGTCGTCGATCCACTGTCCTCCACACGTTGGTTTTCCTTGGCGCCGGCTGGTCTCGGTGGTCATACTAATGTCGTTCGCCATTGCGTTGGAGGTACGCCTGCGTTGGTGAGTCCAGTCTTGGCGCCACCGAGTAATGTTGAACAGCAGGCGGCGGTCGTCGATCCATTGCGGCGTAGGTCAGCGCCGGCTCTTCAGGTGCGGCCACGGTAACGGGGGCATCCGGCAAGAACGCGTGCTGAACCTTGTCTCAAACAACCTCGGCAATGAAGAATGAGGCCGGGCGCTCAGCAGTCGGCAGAAGCTTCTTAAGCTCCTCCCGGACGACGTCACAAAAAAGCTCACGAATGCCCGGAATGCCGTGGGCAAGGTCGCAAGGGGACTGCGCAACCGCACTGACGCCAAGTGGCCTCTGGTAGTGGCTGGCTATGGCGAGAAGAGCACGCTCGGTGTTCGTGGCTTCCATGATGAAACCCTCGATGGTCGTGGGCGGGTTTCCGCACAAGGCCTCCGAAGATAGTTTCCTTAACCCCTTGCATTAAAACCGTCAGCTTCTTTGCTTCAGGGGCGTCAGGATCCGCGGGGCTGCTGAGTCGAAGAACATATTCAACAAAGCTGACCACGCTCTCATTAGGGCCTTGAACCCTCGCTTGAAGAAGGTATTTGGTGCATTCTCTTCGCTGTTGGTGAATATCCCCCGTATCTCAGCCTTCAGCTGGTCCCAGGAGGTGATCGATGCCTCGTGGTTCTCGAACCAGTTCCGTGCGGTTACTTCCAAGGTGCAGTAAACACTCTGAAGACACTGCTCCGGTGTCCACCCATTATGGTGGGCCACTCGTTCGTACTCTTGGACCCAGTCGTCGATGTCTTTGTAGCTTTCGCAGTGGAAGGGAGCCGGTGTCCGAGTAGCGAAGGGAAGGTAGACGACGGAAGAAACGGCCGGGTTCTGCTGGGACATCGTCGTCGTCTTGTTCTTAAGTTCTCGAGTAAAAGTCCAATCTCAGAGGGCTGCCCTTGGGTGCGGCGGCTGGCACGGGTTTCAAGCTCGTCGGTGGTGATCAGTTTTCCGGGACTTGAAAAAGATCAACCCCGGCAGATCTTCTGAGGGGTACGTGCGTTTCACTGGAATAATCCGGTACACCGCACCTACACCAAAATGTCACGCATGACAAGTGACGAGGCGGCAAAACACTAGAAAAACTAAGCGTTTAATTGGGCGAAATTGTGCCCAAAACAAAACAAAAGAAGGTTAGCGTCGCAGGGATTGAAGTCGACAAGACAGCAGGATTGAGCTGCCACTAGCTGGGGCGATACTGACCTCGGCTCGATACGCGGAGCCCCTTATGTAGACGCGTGGGTTTTTAGAACAATCATCGTAGAAGGTTCGGCGCGTAGAACATTCTAACCTAGAATAAGCAACAGGGTTCTCGAATTTACCATAATGTGACATTACGCGGCCACGCATCGAACCTCGGCTTTTCACGTGGGAGGCGGGCAGGATAGCCATTATGCCATGGGCGCGCTAACAACGTGGCCGGCTGCGCGCACGAAATTATGTTAAGCGAGAAGGAGGAAATAGAAGCTGGATGAGCGAAAAAAGAGGTTTGCCAAGGCATGCTGAATTGGTTAATTATTCTGGATTACGAAAGGTAATGGAAGATGATGGGAGGAATTGTGACTGTCGCTTGGCACAATGTTTCAACGAAATAAAGGAAGTTATATGCTTCCCACAAAGTTCAGTTGAACATATGTACACTTTCCGAAATTATAGAACTTTCAGTCTTGCACAAAGACACAAATAATATATAATATAACACTTTGTCAACAAGACTTCAGATATAAACAACAAAAAAAAGCTTGAGCTCAACATATTTTGATCTAATATGCTTTTACGTGTTCGCTTCTTTAGGGAATTAATCGACACCATGTTACACGAGGTTCCTGACAACGTTATCACGACAGTGACCGAGGACGAAATGGACCAGTTTGTGGACTTGTGCCACAATCGTGAAATAAACGCCACAAAAGAAGCTCCCAAGTCAAGTTTTAATATTGTCGGTCACATTTTACAGAGGTTCATCATATATCCAGGTATGCGCCGAAAAATAACCAATTTAAATTGTTGTGCCGTAACACTTATGCATCTTAAATCGAGACAAATTGTCAAAAGCAGAATGAGCGGTACCGGCATCATGTGAACTGCGGTTGTGTCTTGAATGTAACCACTCTCAAAAGCTCCTCCATCGATGCTGCCCCGCGATGCACTTAGAGCGCGAATCATTGAGATTTTCTCAGTAAGCTTTACCAATTAAAAAGACGATGTTCTTCAAGTAAAAGAAAAAGCTGAAGGACTCTTTACCACTGAGACCGCTTAAACGGGCCCTGCAAGTACTTTTTTTACTGGTTTTTAATTTGTACCGAACCTGAGCGCACTGAACGTAGTAACTTAATGAAACTTTTCTTTTCTAGAATTTCGCTCTATTTTAAAAGGTATAGTCTAATCACAATTACAAAAACAAGTAAAAAATAACATCCTTCATGACGTCCTTGGTTGCTTGAGTGGCCGTGAACTAGAGGAGGGGTAGTGAGCTCAGTGAGCGGTCACGGCTGCCGCACTCCGTGTCGACGGCTCGAGAGGATGCCACTAAAGCATGTTCTGGCTAAACTGTATGAAGCGGAAGCCAGGGCAGCTCACATCGCATTTGCTGCGCGATTAAACATTAATTCGGCATGACACTTCATTGGCCACAAACGAGAGCAAACACGGGGTAAATATCAGTTCAGAACGGGAGCCACTTCGCGCTGCCACACCGCCAAAAGTCCAACCGCAAGCCAAAGCTGCTCGCCGAAGGCCTTGGGAATGCTCAGAACCGGTCGGATCCTCCAGTCCATACGACCGCAGCGCCGCCGCATACGTCCGGGACCTTCCTACGCTCGCCGGTCGTTGGTGCCTGATCCCATTACACCTTTCTTGTATGCGTCGCCTTTTCCACCACTTGGTGGCGGGTATGTCGACGGGTCATTTCTTGTTTCCGTACTTTCTGAACTGCATTTGTTTCTTTTCTGATTTAAAATAGTGAACAAAAACTACTTTTATAAATAACTGAAACGGTTCGCGCCACTTATATTTTGTATTTCGTCTAAAAAGAAGCTTTTAGCGGCTCTGACCAGTAATAAGCCCAGGACCAAAGACGTCAACAATCGCGCGCATCCGGCAACGCGGGTCGCCTCCGTAGGTGGAGAAGGTTTCCGCGTCGTCCGGTTAAAATATTGCGCACTGATATTTAGTTACTCTCTCCGTGCCCACTGGCTTGCCCGAACCCCGAGGGACGTGGAAACCGCAAAAAAGGTAGACGCTTATATATGATTGCAGGGCCCCTTTAAGAGTTTCGCCGCGATATCGTTAGCGTTTCTTATTTTCTAAGCTGATAAGCGTCGCCGGGAAGTACGCTCTACGGATTTCTTTTTTGTTGGGGTTGCCACGTAGAAACACAGTAACTCTCTGGAATCGTGAACGCCGTGTTTATTGGCTTGATATGCCAACACGCTTTTCCTCCAAAAGTGACAGGATCACCGGTAGGACTCCGCGCTGCCGCAATATTCAGGTTTATGGAAAGGAGAAGAATATCAAATAGAGCTCCGTGAAGCAAGGTTCTCTCCCAACGAGAGCACCGGCCGTTGTTTTGGGCCGGCTTATATAGCCTGCGGGAATTGACGCTCCCGGGTTGTCGAAAGAAGGGTCGTAGCGGAGGGGCAGACGCGTCCATGCACGAAGGTCCCGAAGGGTGTGCCCGGGGCAGGTCACCTGAGAAGGGCAAGGGAGAGCCGTCCACAGGGGCATACAGCCTCCTTTCGCATCCTGGTGGCGCGACCCGACACGGCGCACCCATTGCGTGCCTAAGCTAGGCCTAGATAGGGACGAGTGTAACTGGTGTTTCCCACAACTCGTTTAAATTTCCGTGAGTGGAGCACTGTTTATGAACCCTCGAAGCTCGCGTCTAATTTGCAGCAGGTTAAGAGGAAAACTCAGAAGACTGATCATTTTGGTTTACGCTTGAAAACATGCTCGTGTGTCTTATTTCTGGCACACCACTTTGAGAGTTAATCACTGGGATCTACCAAGGGAACTCGGCGAACGACAGGCCGGGAGCACATTCACACCTAAGAATGAAGTTCTATGATACCTAGCATCATGCCAGCATGAAGGAGGTCGTTCTCTAGGCAGCAAGGCAGACATCATCTTTAGGCCCAAACCTATTTTCGTTCCCATCATTCCAAGAGTTTCCTCTCTACATTTTAGTGAATATCTTTTCTACCGTGCTGTGGAATTGTAGGCGAGCGGATAATTTTTTTAACTAACGAATGTTATTCAATTTCTTCCTTAAAGAATGTGTCCCTCGCAGGCCTAATAAACACTCAGGCACTCTCCTCCGCGATGCACTCTGAATAGCAATCGTTTGTATTCCTTTCCTTAGTTCAACAAATCTGAAGGGTGATTGTTAACATGCTGCAATGTCCATGCCATTTCAGTAATAGGAAGGCGTCAATACACTCACTTTATTGCTTAGATTTTAATACTGTTGTTGCATGTTTCTTAACATTTTCTCTCCAGGCTCCCCGTTCGCTCTCGTCTCCTCCTCTACCTCACTTTCTGTACCGATAACTAAGAAACGTGTAACCTACTATCGTCCTCATCCTTTATTCAAAAAAATAAAGAAGCCTAAGAAAATGCTTGCGGCATACCGTACGGCAACCATTCACTTCTCGTTCATGAAATGACACGTGTTGATTCTAGGGACCAAGTGGTGTGGCGACGGAACCTTAGCCAAGGATTACGATGACCTTGGAATGGACAGGGAAGCGGACATGTGCTGCCGAGATCACGATCACTCGTCCGATAGTATTGGAGCTTTAAAGACGAAGCATGGGCTTACAAATTCCAAGCCTTATACCA
This sequence comes from Ixodes persulcatus, assembly GCA_013358835.2. NCBI lineage: Eukaryota > Metazoa > Arthropoda > Arachnida > Ixodida > Ixodidae > Ixodes > Ixodes persulcatus. The sequence continues at coordinate 122,326 of JABSTQ010002068.1, read as the reverse complement.
TGTAAGCATGTGATATTGAATGTCCAATTCGTACACGCAAAAAAAAATATATATCCAATAAATTTGTAAACGAAACTCACAAAATATTTCCGGCTATTTTGAGATAAAACCAGTGTTATACAGGCCCTTAATATTTTATAGAAATTGTTATACATTGCTTTGGGATCAAGTGACGAGGCGTCTACATGTTTATGTCCTTTAGAGTGACCGCCTGTGCAGACTGCGAGATTTGAAGCATGATTCTCTCAATGGACATTTCAATCCAACAAAACTGCAGTTCTTAGCAAACTATAAGTTGAAGCAAACAATTCACAGCCATTTCGCTAAAGAGTGCAACAGTAATTTCTCTGTCCCACACGCGTTTCAGGACACACTGTAGGGACGACTGCAATTTATACAACTGCCTGCGGAAGGTCAACAGCTCTGTTTCGAATGCGGTCGGCGTGATCTATTTCGACGTCCTTAAACTGAAATGCTTCGCCTACGACTACCCACAACACTGCACCAAGCAAAACCGGTATGTATCGCGGGGGATTTTATTTCGTGCTTTTGCAGAACACTCGTGCTGTCTACCTGAACTCTAAGAGTAACCTATTATTGTTAGCGCCATCAAGTTAATATACAAGTTGAAGAAAACTACGTTTAACGAAAACTAGCTACGGTGCATCTAAATAATAAAATCGTACGCGGAACTTGATCGTTGAACCGCTTCAATGAGCACCAATCTCAAAGACAGTGAGTAATCGAACGGGTAAAATTAATCATGCTGAAAAAACACCATATATTGTTCAAAATAATTAGCAAACTGTTCAAGTACAAAAAAGCCCACAAGAAGAGCAACCTCTTTAAAAGCACCACTTGTGGCTTACTTCGCCCACTCATGTCTCCACAATCTCCGCGTGGACCGTCAGGGGGTATTCACGCGCGGTATAAATCCCTCCTTTTGGCATCACGTGGTATCAACGTAACTCCATTGCGAGGAGCTTTCTTGACGTAGATATCCCTGGGGGATGGGAAGCTTCTGCTCGGGCTGCACAAACAGACTACGCCCGCCTTAGCGTGGGATCTCTTAGCAAGTTGCTCTGTTTTCTTCGTGTGTCTGGCAACTTGACACATTTCGCTCAGCGGGATACCGGCGGTGGCATCGGGATCGCCTAACTTGTTGCAGCTAGCGCTGTTGCAAGTCGACCGAGGCACCCGAAGGATTCTTTGATATTCATCAATGCGGTCCTCAAGCCGCTCCTCATACAGCTGGTTTTGAATTCCACGTTCTTTGTGTGGCATTTACCCATTAAAGAATCATCTAATTGTAGCAGGATGCAGCTCGTCGTCTTCGGTATATAATAGCGCCGTTGCCTTACCACCGTTGCCTTACCTCTTTTCTACTCTAGTCAGCGCGCAGCGAGCCTTCTTGTCGAGAATGCGACCGCTAAGTGCGTATGATAACACTGACATCCCTCTTAGATCGCCACCGTTCGTGTGAATACTGAGGTCGTGGAGGGAGTTTCGCTGCTTCCACCGATCACTTACGTCACGCGCATCCCTCCAGGAAAAGCATCTCCCGTGTGAATACCCCTCCAGCAACGCGGGTGGTTGAGATTGATAATAGTGGGGGCTGTTCGTGCGATCTCACACTATACAGTACCATTAAATATTGTATATGAATGACTGTTACAAAAATGTTGCATATTAAAGATTGGTCGCAAGCTTTGTTCTTTAATAATATGAAGGTGTTAATTCCTATGGACTTTGATGCAAACACACAAGTCTAGAAAGAGCTCTTTTGTATTTTACTTTAATCGAGTTCAAATTCACTACAAGAGGTTTGAAAGATTTTGTTCTTTTTTCACATTAGATTTACAAAAAAAAATGTACGACAATTTAAAGGGTCTCTCCACCCTTAGATGGGGGTCGTTGTTTTCACAAAAACACCTTGTGGCATGTACCCGCATTTGATCGTGGTAGTGTCCACGAAATGTCTGATCGCGATTTGAAGAATAAAATATATAAAACATCTCTGGAAAACTCGATAAACAAGCCGTGACGTAACAGGATCAAGATTCCGTCTCCTTAGGGCTCTCCTTCCCTCCCCCTTTTCGCTCCCGCCTGTTGTCATCGCGTCGGTCAAGTCGCGCCGGTCAAAGCATCTCGGGTTCATATTGTAACGAATGACAATTAATGAAGCAATAAAAACTGAAATAAACTAAACATTTAACGGGGCAAACTTGTGCCCAAAACGAAAAAGGAAACGAAAGATAACACTAGGGCGTCGCCGGCGTCGATAGCGGCGTAGCAGCAGGATTGAACGCTGTGGCGAGACGGATTGCGGCTTGCCTCGGGGAGCACCTTTTGTAGCCGCGTGGGTCTCTGGAACATTCCGCTGCCTGGAATCGAACCCAGATCTTCCGCGTCACAGCCAAGCACGGTAACCATTCGGCCACGGTTGCTTTTTTTTTTTCTTTTTTTTATTGCCGGATTTCGACAAAAACAGAACAAAGCACTGTAAAATGATAAAAACTATGTTGGCCCTAAAGCGGCCAACATGGCACGGTTAAAATGAACTCAGATGCGTCACACTTTCCAGCACGGGTAGCCAGTCGGGTATACAACTTTGAGACTTCCACACCTCTACAATTTGCAGCATCATTTCACTAAAGTACTCGTGAGCCTGTTTTGCGTCAATTTCTGCATGGCGCACAGCCATGCGTGACTTCCAAATACTATGAAGCCCCACAAGAAAAACGAGATCGAACGGTACGCTATTGTCGTTTTCAACGGCTAGGTACCGAATGCCATGTGGGTTCAAAGGTAAATCCTTCTTCAACGTACGTTGGAGAATGTCCCAAAAGAATACACCGTCCCAGCACTCTAGAAACACGTGCTCTACCGTCTCCGGTTTCTTGCACAAAAGACGATTTACCCCCCATGCAACAAACAAACCCTTCTCCTCTAACCATGTCTTAACCGGCAGCACTCCGGTATGCAGTTTAAAGAAAAAAGATTTCACACACGGAGGCACTGCCATTCTCTTCACGCGCTGAAGCACGTTTTGACCTGGGCCCGCACAATACAGTGATCGGTATAGGGGAACAGGGAGAGAAACATCAACAAGATCCCTATACAGTCTTTTCCGCGGCACTTCACTTAAATACTCCATAGAAAAATGAGTGCTCAAAAACTGTGTTGCTCGAGCAACCTCTCGCCAGTAACCACGGATTCCTCCAGCGGGGGGACACGCAGAAGAAACAACAAAATGTGGCAAAGCTTTGCCTAAGCGCAGCTGACACATAGTACGAAGGAAACCATCCTTCACATCACGAACAAAAATAAATCGGTTTACGACTTGCCTCAGGAATAAGTGCGCTAATGACAAGCCCCCGGATCGGACACGCCGAAAAAGATTCGTTCGGCTAGTCCGCTCCCAGGTCGATCCCCAAATGAAAACGGCAAAAACTCTATGTATTTTTTGTACGTTGACGCGCGAGCAGTGTAACACTTGAAGTACATACCACAATTTGCTGACAAAAAACAAATTGCACACCGTGGCACGTGCAAACATTGACAAATCCCTGCCCTTCCATCTCTCGGCTTTATCGCGCAGCTCTACAGCCTGACTTCTCCAGTAAAGCTCACTATCCCGATAATTTTCTAAAGGTACACCTAGGTATTTTGGAGGCGTTGTTACCCACTTAATGTTTTCAAATGCACTGGGCGCCAAGTCCCATTCACCATGCCAGAGGCCAAGACATTTCTCCCAGTTTACCGAACTACCGCTATATTTGCAGAAAAGTTTAATGGCTTTCACTGACTCGCTTATGCTGCCTTTATCTACACAAAAAATGGCAATGTCGTCAGCATATGACAATACGCGCACTTCACTCGACATTAGTTGAAACCCATGAATGCTTTGGCTATTAAGAATATACCTACAAAAAGATTCAATGAAAATGCAGAAAAGAAGGGGGGACAAAGGGCACCCCTGGCGCACAGCACGATGCACTGGGATACGTTCACTAACAGCTTTGTTTACAATAAGATTAGTAGTGCACCCTTTATACGCCATACGCACGCCCTCAAGAATGACAGAACCTACATTTACATGTTCCAGGACATTAAAAAGAAGCTCGTGCGACACCTGATCAAAAGCTTTTTCCAGGTCGATCTGGAGTATTGCGACCACGCGAGCCATACAATCAGCATTCCAGCACGCTCCGAGCGGCATGTATATTTGACAGAATTGACCGCCCTTTTATTCCACACGTCTGGTGGGGTCCAACAACATCCTGGATAACTGACTGTAATCGCCTGGCCAGAATTTTCATTAAAATTTTGTAATCGACATTTGTTAGACAAATGGGGCGATAGGCCGATACTTGTCGCAATTTAATTCTATCGTCAGTTTTCGGAATAAGAACCGTGTGAGAGCGAGAAAACGAGGGTGGCAGCATTTTTTGGTCGTACGCTTCATTAAATACCTGACTTATCAAAGGGCTTATCTCACGCTTAAACATCTTGTAGAAGGACGCACTGAGGCCATCTGGGCCAGGCGATTTCCCCGCATTTAATTCGTCTATTGTCCGTTCAATCTCACCCACAGTGATTGATTCTTCTAACCTTGACACTACATCGTCATCCAAACGCGGTAAAAAGCACAAGAATTCTGTTTTGAAATTATCTAAGTCTACAGGACGATAAGAAAACAAGTTTTTATAAAAATCACAAAAAGCGCGTTCTATTTCCGCGAGTTCACTCGTCACCACCCCACTACTCTCAATTTCTGCTATCTCATTGCGGGAAGCATATTTCTTTTCCATCCCGAGTGCTCTCTTTGTTGGCGCTTCGCCCAGCAACGTTTTCCCTGCTCGCGCCCGTACTAGTGCACCATGATATCGTTCTTTATCCAAGATTTCAAGCTGGGCTCTGACGGTGCAGATATCATCTTTGAAAACGCCAGGCGTACGGCTTTCCTCACCAATCAAAATCTTAAGTGTGCTGCGCAGAAGTTCCTCGCTCTTCCTTGCACTATTCTGAATAGCGCTTCCTCGCTCCATTGCTATCATTTTAACTTCTTGTTTGAAAGTATCCCATTTTGCAGCATAAATATTTTCATCTTGTTTCATTAACTTTTCGATGCTGTCTTTGACAGCCTTTACAAAAGTATTATCGTCCAAAAGTTTACTATTTAACTTCCACAGCTCCCAAGAAAACTTCCTTCCCTTTCCCTTGGCTTTGCCAAGAATGACAGAAACCAGACAATGATCACTAAATGAAACCGGCGTTACACAGTAGCTGGAGCTCAGAGGCATCAGTTCTAAGGAAATATACAACCTATCCAAACGGGCATGACTAAATCCTTGAAAATTAGTAAAGCGACAGTTCAAAGCATCCCCCAAGACGTCCCCAACGTCCTCCAACCCATACTCATTAACAATTTCATTTAAAATGCTGGTACTTGCGTCTCTAAAAGGCGTTACACTGGATTTGTCTCGCGCGGAACACACACAGTTGAAATCCCCAAGGCATATTGTCATACGGTCAGTGTCAAAATAAGAACGAATAAAATTGAAAAATACTTTCCGCTCTTCAGCGTTGTTATGCGCATAAACACAAATTATGCGCCACTCTAGGCACGAAAAAGAAAGGTCGCAGACAATCAACCGCCCCGCATCACAGGTCGTAACGGCCTGGACCACTGCCCCTAAACTCCGCCGCACAAGCAAGACGCACCCTGCCGACGCCCCTACAGCGTGGCAAACGCACACGTCGTAGCGTGCCCTGAAAGGCCTCACCATGCACTCGGTCTGATCCGCCCCCTCGACCTTGGTCTCCTGTAAGGCTACAACGTCGAGGTCGTGTTCAACGACGAGGCGGTATACTTGTCTCTGCCGTCGGCGGTCCGCGAGCCCCCGCACGTTGAGGGTCGCCAGGCGTATACAGGCCGTTCAATAGAGACCATGGGCTATCGGGACCAGACCGAGCGTACGGGGCTTACCTTCGTCGTCGTTTTACAGGGTGGTGCATTCGCACAGCAGTTCACTGAGTCAGTTTCACCCGGCCCTTTGGTGACAAGTACCGCAGCCGACCGTCCTTTCCTCTCCGGCCCTCCACCAACCTCCACTTGTGCTCCAGCTGGCGCAGCCGTCGGTCCCTAGAAGACTCCGTGTCGTCGACGAACGGGCGCTTTGCAGAGCCTTCCACAACGTCCATCTCTGGCCCAGCGGGGTCTGCGTCAGAAGCCGGAGCCTTGCCTGCCTCGTCGTTTCCGGAAGACGTCGCCGACTGGACCTCATCCGCCAGTGGCGAAGGGGGGGCCTCGGTCGACGGCCCCGCAGGAGGCGATGCGCTCACCCCCTCAGGGACGGTGCCAGGCTCGTCATCCTTCGCCCGCTCGGTCGTCGGTTCCATGGGTGCCGCCACTTTCTCTGCCTCCTCTTCATCCATGAGGTGGTCCGTGTTGTCGTCACCCGCGCCTCGTCCTGCAGCTCGAGCGTACGTGCGGACGCAGTCGGCCCGCTCGTGGCCGACAGCACGGCACTCGCTGCACCAAGGGGCCCGGCATTCGCGTCGGATGTGGCCAGTCCTACGGCACCTGAGGCACACAGGGGCGCGTCCAGGCACAACCACGAGCACCATGCCGCCGCCCAGCCGAAGCTGGTGCGGCAGACGCTCAAGGCTGACGCCTTCCCGCAAAACAAGACGCACGGTGCGGGTTGTCGACTCGACGCCGTTGAATCCTGACACTTTCCACTTCTCGTACGCGACTTCCTTCACCTCCCCGTAGTCGTAGAAGGCCCGCTGGATGGTGTCGTTCGTGACGCCAAACGACACCCAGTGCAGCTTAATACGGATCTCCTGCCTGTACGGGTCGACCACGACACACTTCCGACCCTTTACTGCAAGCCGCCCCGCCAGAAGTTTCTGCTTGGCCGCGTAGGTCTTCAGGTCTAGCAGCCAGACGTGGGACATCTGAAATGACCCTATCTTGGCCACCTCCCCGAGGACACCTGCTTCGTAAAGTGGTTGCCTGAAGTCCTCTATGCGGTACGGGCGACAAGCGATGTCGCCGTGCAGCACGACAGCGTTCTTCATTGATTCCCCTGATGGCAGTGCGGGCGAAATCATCCTGTAATCTTCGTCTCCGGAGATAATCGAGTCACCGCGGCCGACGGGGGCCGTTATCACCGCTCCTGCAGAGCACATGATTCTGCGTCCGTCCGCTTTCGCAGCCGGGAGAAGAATCCTCGGCCACGGTTGCGCGCTCAGCGACACGCGTGGTAATACTAGCAGCAAACTCGAGTTACACACAAGAACTAAAAAAGAGGACACACAGAAGGACAAACACAGCTCTGACTTACACGTTTCTTCTACTTATTTATAAAAAGCAGGACCACGAAACAAAAATACAAAAAATACCCTGCAAATCTGCGCTGAACACATTGCCTGCCATGTAGCATAAATCTTTGGTAGATAAAAAAAATGGGAGGGCCAAAGATACGCTTGTCAAATGCTTTGCTAGAGGGGAAAAATCCTACTGCGCTCATTTGCATTAGACGGCGGGCCTATCTGCGCCAATTGTTTTGCTATCGGTTTGGACGTCTTGCCGCGCCGGAAAAAAACAACAAATTTTTGCTCTAAAAAGGTTAAAGGAACAAGCTATGACATATATTGAGCAAATACTTCCAGCGACCGAACGACCGGCAGCGCGCGCTTCGCTCCCCGTCGCGAATGCCTCATAACCGCGACTTCTACGGCAATAGGTGGCGCCTTCCAACACTCCCAACAGTGTCCGACAGCGCATTTTTGTCGAGCACCTCTATTTTTGTGCACCGTCGGACACTGTTAGGAGTGGTGTCCGACAGTGTCCGACACACAAACAGTGTCCGGCAGTGCACCAAAATAGATGTACGAAGCCGTTTTAGCACCGTTTTTTATTCAATGAATTGGAAAGTCAAACGCCGTAACTGCCCAATTATTTCGTCTGCCTGACTGAGAAATGTTGCCAGCGACCTAGTACGTCCGAGTTATTCCGGATGTTAGCTCTTATGATAGAGCGCAGAGAGAAAATGCGCTCACTTCTTTCCATGGAAATGCATTACTGGTAGTCAATTTTCAACTGGTTGCTGTCTGCTTGAATTTGCATCAGCACACAAGCACCAGTTGAACATCTAGTGTACATTTTAATAACTCTGTGTTCTCTGCCTCAATAATTTCTCTAATTAAAGGGTCGCCACTCCGCGCCAATACAGTGCATTATCTGGACTGGGGATCACAACCAGTGCTTTGGCGATGAATCGCTAGGTGGCCAGGAATAGTATTGTTAGTATTTGTATGAAGCTCTAGCTGCCGATCGTTGAGACATTTTCAAGTTTGTCCGACATGCGTCTTGGGTACCTCGGGAAAGAGGCTCGATGTTGGTAAGGCAGGGAACCGAAAAAGCGTGACGTCACGATTAGTGGCTGTATTACCTTGTTACGTCACAGGTTTTGACGAGTGACAAAACGAAAACGTTTGTATTAAAATCTGAGCTTCTCAAATTCATTTTCTGATGAACTCTTGGTTATATTCGTTTGACGATTTTGCAACGTAATTGAAGCTACTTAATATTGCGCGAGGTGTGAGGATCTGGGATCGGTATTTTAAGACTGGAGAAGCCAGCTAAGCGTTTGTTAATACGTAAAGTGACATTGAACAAAACGAAATGTATTCATTCGTAAACACCAAAAACAAATGTTTCTGCCAGTTTTTTTTTTTTTTTCAGAATGTCACGTGCTTGTAGATATTTACGTGCTAATATTACTTTACGTGCCTATGAAGGTCATAATCGTATTAAACAGCAACCATGCGACATCGACCAAGCTAGGTACTTTAAATATTTAGAAAAATGAAAGGTCAGGGCTTCTACGCCACCCGTAAGGTGAAACGCTGCGAAAGCTGAGGTGTGACGTCGGAACCACTAAAGTTCGTAGCAGATGGGCTGAATGAACGGTAGAGGTGCGAGTGCGCACCATAGAGTCCGCATAAGCGTTTTGTATTAAACCGAGCAACACACCGGACGAAAATTCCATAGCGTTTTGGAACCAATGAGGGTTTATCAAGTACAGAGCATTTTGTGAACCAGTTAAGCAATTTGTTTAACGTTTTGTTTTTATTGTCTCCATTATGAGCAGTTTAATGTTTATGTATCTAAATGCCCTAATGGTGTCACCTAACGACGCATTGTCACGTGACGTCACAGTGTTAAGTGACGTCATGACGTCACGTGAGTCGTGGTGCCACCTGACGTCATGAAATGGTGTGGCATGCTCTGCAACGTGGCTTGACATGACAATGTCACGTAATGGTTTCAGCTGACGGCAGGTAACAGGTGACGTGATATGCGGCGTGACGAGAGAGGGGTGTCGAGCGGCATGACGTCAGTGGCCTGACGTCAATGGGGAATGTTTTGGCGGAGTGTCGAAAATGGCCCGGGTCCATATGAAGCGCGGTCGACGGCGCGAAATCCACGAAGCTTCAAACTAACTGCTATCCCCCCCCCCCCCCCCCAAAAAAAAGGCCCCTAATTAAGATGACAAGGTTTACGAAATTCCTACATTAAATTCAATCCGTCAGACGTTAATAAGCAGAATACCAGTTCAGCCTAATATCCCGCAATGCACTGTGGTCCATTAGGATACGCTAGCATCTAATTCACCAGCTCAGATGAAACGCGGAAATTTGCTCGTATTGAATATGCGAGAAAACTCTATTCAACATCATCACCCTATACTTCCCGATACACCACCGATTTATATACCACAATATTGGGACTGTAATCATAACTTTTTACTGCCATGGTGTCTGCAAAGTGTCTCTGTCCGGTTGGTATGCCGCTTATTTATTTTTACCCCAGTTCCTCCTTGATGATGTGCTAACTTTGAGGTGCTGGGGATCGACGCTCTCCTGGTGGTAGACAGGCGCAGAGGAATAACGACAGATATCTATGCTGTTTAACGTTAACCAGCATCCATTGACAACTCAAGAGACGCAGACTCTGACGTCTTACGAGTTTATTATACCGCTCTCGAGTTTATTAACGCCGAAGAACGAAATACAAAACAAGAAGCGTGAAGGCATTAGGCCTTCACGCTTCTTGCGTGTTTCCCTGCGTTTCATCAACTCACGGTGACTACAAGACGAGTCTGCCGGCGTTCACATAAACGACAAGGGGCTGGAACGTCGCGATGGCACCGTTGACTGCGCTGACTAGTCCTTGTCGCCGGTGTCTCTAGTAACAACAGCCAGAATCTCGGATAAACCGTTGCATTCGCAGGAGGCTCCTTTGGCGTACTTTAACTACCATATTGGGGACAAGTTGAAGGCACCAAGTTAGTGAAAGCACGGAAACATTTTAGCAAACAAACATTACGCATGATTTACTTCGGTGTGTTTCATACTCATTTAACCTATTGTGTTGAATCATGGGGTTTCACTTACGCGTCATATCTAGCGAGAGTTACCATTCTGCAAAGAAGGGCAATCAGGATAATAGCGGCAGCACCTATACATGCATTAGCTAAGCATCTTTTTAGTGAATTAAACATACTGCCCATCAACTTAGCTCGCGACCATAAGACTGCCATTTTAGTCCAAAGAATTTTAACCCAGAATACTCCATATCACTCTTCTATATTCAATTTTCCAAAACGTGAAACCCGACAACTACATTATAATAACCTTAACTTGCCGATAACTTACAATGCTTACGGGCGCCGCTTAATATCGTTCATTGGTGCGAAGATATGGAATAACATTTCATGGAATATAAAACTAGCAACAAATTGTGTACTCTCATTAAAACGATTTATTTCATCTGAAGTGTACAACTCACCCTGTTAACTCCGTACTAGTAGTTATATTATTTGTGCAGCTATGTATAGATTGTGTGAATGCCTATAGGATTGTTTTAAATGTGAATGTTTTTTATGGATCCATTACTAGCCATGTAGGCTATGGATCCAATGACTAATCAGACATTTCTTTGTACATCTTTACGTAAATAAACATTTATTATTATTATTATTATTAGTACCTAAATGTCGAGCGGAACGTATACAACTATAGTTCTTGACAAAGTGGGAACGGCAGACAACTTATTTTGAACGCTTGGCATCCAGAAAGTGCTCGATATCTTCCGCCGAGCTTTGGCTGCGCGCGCGCGCTTGACGTGCACGTGACGTCGAAGTGTTGCCAAACGTATGAGGCTCACGCTGGAGTTGGGGCAACTGAAGCTCCTCCCTGTTTACGATGTCAGTGACTTTATTCTTTAATCGCAGGTTCTACATTCCTCTACTGACCGAACGCTGCAAAGAGTACGCGCTGGACACTTCTAAACCGAAACAATGGGGCATCTTCACTCAACCCAATTACCACGGGACGGATGAGACAAGGACTTGCCCGGCGATCGACTAAGACAAAACTAAACATCAATCGACGAGACCTGCAAAATCAAGACACAAAAGCATTTAAAAAATTGAGCAGTCCTGTGTTAATCCACAGTACAGTCCCAGCGATAGCTGCGACAAGTTGCGGCGAAGTCGTTGGAGCTCGGCGTAGCGTTCACGCCATTGGTCTTTATTGTCGAAGGCCGGATCGCGGATCGAGGCTTGTCTCGCTATGGTCAAGTGGCACCACCGGCAGCCATCACCTAACACTAGCTAATGTATAAAACTCTATGAGAAAAACGACGAAAAGTGCCGTTTTTGCCGCTTCTAAGTCGTTGTCGGCACTGAAACGTTTTGGTTGCTTTTCGGAAATACTGCCAAATAGCTTGTGAGCAAACATTAAAACTGATAGCCCTCACAGTTCTTATAAATAAATGTTTTGTGGTCCAGAGTGACTCCGCTGGGTGAAAATTGTATTGCAGCTTCATGAGATAAGAGTTACCTATAGAGTTACCGCGGGGCCGGTGGCGGTTTCGATGAGTTGTGTTTAGCAGACGACGGGCTTTGCTACGCAGAATTCGCTCGTTCCCGGAAATCCGCTATACACATGGAATTCTTTCGTCACTCATCAACTTCTGGGCTTACCCGAGGACAATCTTACTGACGGCAAGTCCCTTTATTGTTTACTCCACGACGAGAGCCAGCTTGCCAGCTCAGCCGTGGGTGCTCTGGCACGTTCGACTTTTTTTTATGCGCATTCGGACGCTTGACAAATACCGATTCGATCTCCAAACACCCGATATAATGATCGCAGAATATTAAACAATACTAACCTTCGAACACCGCGTACAAGCTTCAATATGCCTACTTTTGTGTGTTTCTCCCATGCCTTGCGTGTATTGCCTGGTGTCAAGTAATGGCCGCCGGTGGTGCCACCGACGGTCTCCCGATGAGCGATCCAGCCTACTACAATAGGGATCAGTGGTTCACGCTAAAGCCCCTCTATCCTGTGAAAAGTGGCGCCATTCATTGTTGTAGAAATGCTCAAGACACGTGCCGCGCGCCCCTTCTCGGTAGAACATGGCGTCTGAAATGTAGCTCAGTGCTGCGCTGTGCCGTCATGATCTTCCCAAGGGCTGCACGTTGCAGGTGCCTCGTGCATCGACGCACCTTGCACTACTTTAAAAAAATAAAGGGGCTTTATACTTCGTCTCACCTTAGCATGGACTAACTGCGAAGGCTGTGCAAGCGCGAGCGGCTAGCCTTGACTGCCTTGACTGGAGCACTCGCTGCACGAACGCTCGTGCAGCCGCCGAGGCTTCATCCAAAGCATTTTGCTCGCGCTTCTAGCATGCGCGGCTAAAAATAGTCCATACTAAGGTGAGACGAAGTATAGACCTTTCCAATGTTTACAAAATCACAGTCCAGCGTGCGATCTTCACAGCCCAGCACACGCTCCATTTTGGAAAGGTCTATAGTTCACGCACCGTTAATAAAAACATTCGGAACAAAATAGACATGCGATATGTGGCGGACAACAGTGAAAACGCAAGCACACAACGTGCAAGCAAAGAAAATTGTTGTGTGGATGTTTATACAGCCGGAAGTTAGTCTGCCTTAGTGGGCGTCTGGTGTCTCAGCTGTAGATGATCAATTTAGCCAGTGCGGTACAACCGCTAGCCTGGGGTCTTTAAAGGGACCATGAAGGAAATTTAATTTTTTTTTTAAAGAAGGTGTTTTCGGAAGCATTGGGGTCCTGGCATGCCACACAATTTTTTCTAGAACTTTGTGACTCTTATTTCTGTACCTGCAAATAAATCTGCGAAACCGAAACAAACATTCAGATTTCTTCCCTTTTTCGCCTCTGGAAAGAGAAGTGACGTCAGGGAGCACTGTCGGCATCGGTAGGATTTAGTGCACACTCAGTGTGCTTCCCGTGGTTCGCTATAGTGCATGGCGGTCTGTGAAGAAAACCTGGAAGAAATGGGCGACAACGCCGCGCTCGCAAACGAGTTTGAGCTCCCGTTCAGCAACCTCACGCCGACTGAACGGGAGATGCTGGTAAGGACGCAGAACTCTGGATTGGCGCTTTACGAAGGCGCCCCAGACCTACCACCAGCTCCTCGGTCGCCGCCTCAGAGCGACTCCGGCTGACGTGAAGGTGCTGTTCAAAGTCTTCTGATCGGAAATGCAACGAACAAATCCTGACACCGCTGTCCACAGCTCTACGCAAGACGACGGCGCTCAACCAAATGCTGTGCATTGCTGCATCGGTCGGCAGTTTATGCAAACTAACGTCGCCCGATCGACCACACGTCTTTAGCCGACCTTTCGCGCAACCTACTACTGCACATAAACGCGGCATGATTGGTGAGACACCAGTTCGCAAAGCGAACACGAGACGACGCACGAAACCAGAACCAAAAGTCCGCCGCCCCCGGCGCTCGTACCTTTTTCTTTTTTTTCCACGGTTGCTCGATGCTTGTTACGCGCCCGAGGTAGCAGTGCGGGATGCGTTCAACCAGTGACAAACGGAGGGATCGCTTCAGATTATGCTTTTATACACGGTATGAAACCTATTAATTCCCAACTACAACTTTAAAAGATTATCCAACGTTCAAATGAACTTTTTTTCATCACATCTCACCACCGAAATCGAAACCAAAAGCGCGTCTATCGTTTGAACCAATCGCCAGACGAGGAGCCCGTTGTCGTCACGCTTCAACGGCGCACTTTAGTTCACCTTTCTGCCGCCGCCTCGGTGGGGTCTCAGGCATCGTTCCCGGCGCTATTATTACCGCGACTGTTTGCTCCATTGGTGCGGCACCCAAACTTCTGTTCGGGCTAGAACTTGGTCAACAGTATCTGAGACGTGCCTGACATCGATTTCAATCGTCGAATAAAACTTCGAAACTGCCTTCATGGTCCCTTTAACGTGCACCACGCAGAAGTGATACACACCGCACGCCGGTACGATGCTCATCCATATCGAAACGGGCAGGTGTGGGGATTGAACCCAGGATGCTGGGTTCTGCAGCGCGAGCTTTCGCTCCACGTGCTCCGAGCTGGTGTGCGCTAGCCCACTCGGCCACCGATCCTTTTTTTATTTATTTATTGCATGGGGAAATGACAGGACAAACGGAAAGCATACAGTTCGATAAAGTTATCACTTATAAGTTCTTGATTCTTGATCACATCAAAGTATTGTTATCGGTTTACGATCGGGAAACGAAGAAAGGATTCAAAATAAATGACATAGCTAAAAATCAGGAAGATGGAGACATCGATCAATGAGAGCATACCAGTCTGGCCGTTCCTTAAGATGATCCAACACATTTCTCACGTGAGATACAGTTTCTATAAAATTTGATTTTGTAGTCCGTGGTGGATCGGCATTTCTGTTGATCATTCTCGTCTTCCAGAGACTATGCAAACCCATCAGCGTGAACAAATCATAACGAAAACTATCGTTGGGTTTTAAAGGTAAAAACCGGATTGTGTAGGCGTTGACGTCCAAATCCTTTTTCAGTGTTCTCTGTAGGACGTCCCAGAAGAGGTAGGCGTCAGTGCAGAAAATAAAACAATGTTCTATAGTTTCTGGTTGGTTACAAAGACAGCAATTCACCGACCATGGTACAAAAATTCCTCGTTCGCGAAGCCAGGGTTTCACAGGCAACGTTGCAGTGTGAAGTTTAAAGAAAAAAAACTTTGCGTAAGGTGAGACACGCAATTTTCGCACACGTGTAAGAACATCTTGCCCTGGTCCATGGTTGAATATACTTCGATACAAAGGTACAGGAAAAGTTATGTAAAGAAGATCGGCATATAATGCTTTGCGTGAAATTGTAAATCAATATTCCAAAGAAAAACGGGTTCTTAGAAACTCTATTGCGCTATCTACTTCTCTGAGGAATTCCAAGGGACGTGATTTGCCCGCCGATACCGACGAAACCATTAAATATGGTAAAGCATCTAAGAGTTGTGCCTGTAGGTAAGTACGAAGGAAATGATGTGATGTTGTTCTGAAGAATAGGAAACGAGTTATTATTTGTTTTAAAAAGATGTGTAATAGTCCGAGACCACCGACATCAGCAGGGCGAAAAAGATTGTCTCGTCGCATCGGTTCCCAGGTGGAGTTCCACACGGAAGTAGCAAAAAGCCTGTGAAACTTTTGAATGTGGGTTCTAGCGCAGCAAATAACCTCAAGGATATACCAAAGTATCGCTGCAAGAAAAATATTACACGCTTTTGCTCGCCCAAAAATGGACCACTGATTTGTTTTCATAATGTTAGCTTGACTTTTGATTTTTGCCACTCGTTCTTTCCAGTAGTGGCCATTGTTCCGAATACAATTGAGGGGCGCTCCTAAGTACTGGGGAGCGACGGAAGTCCACGATATGCCAGCATATTCTGAGGGTGTTGTGGCCCCTTGCCCGCACCAGAAGCCAACGCATTTCGTCTTATAAATAAGAGCACCGGTAGCATCACAGAAGTTTTGAGTTAAAGTGAAGACATTGTCTATGCTTCGCTTATCAGCACAAAAAAAAAGGCTATATCATCGGCGTATGCTAACACCTTAACCTCTGTGGAGTAGAAACGATAACCTTCCACAGTAGGGTTTCTGAGCACGCCTAAGCACAAGGGTTCAGATAAAGAGAAAATAAAAGAGGGGATAAGGGGCATCCTTGTTTGACCGATGATTCTAGTTGAATTGGACTTGAAAGCAAACCATTGATTATAAGCCTCGTGGCACAGTTGCGGTAACACATCTCAATACCCTTCAAGATTGTGGATCCTGGGTTTACGTGACGAAGAATATCGAAGAGGAAAGCGTGGGACACCCGGTCGAATGCCTTCGCCAAGTCTACTTGCACCATAGCAACTTGTCCAGCATGCAGAACGCAGCTTTCTATTACTGCACGTGCCACTTGTATGTTTGTTTGTATGCGTCGCCTCTTAATTCCGCAGGTCTGGTGGTCACCAACAAGGCTGGACGTAACAAACTGAAGTCTTTTTGTCATAATTTTAGCGAAAATCTTATAGTCCACATTGCACAAAGTAATTGGCCGGTAGCCTTCAGCGTGAATGAGTTTATCTGGACCTTTACTTTTGGAATCAAGACCGTGTGGCTGTTATAAAATGTAGGCGGCAAGGCTCCCACTTCATAAGCCTCCAAGAAGACCTCGAGTAGAAAAGGGCACAGCTGCTCTTTGTACTTCCTGTAGAATTCGGATGGGAGTCCATCAGCTCCTGGTGTTTTAGAGTTTGGTGGATGATCTACCGCCCATCGGAACTATTCTAGCGTTATTGGCCCGCTAAGCAGGTCGCGTTGAAGCTGGTCAACCAGGGGCATCAAAGAAACCAAGGGCTTTGCTAATTGATTGTCTACGGATTGTTTGTGCCCAAAAATGTTTTGGTAATGAAACTCAAACGTTTTCATAATGTCGTCTTCGTCTGTTGAGTGCGTCTCGTTACAATTTAAAAGTTTATTTTCTTTGAAAGTTCATTTCGGATCTGGTCGTCTATTGCGCGACGCGAAGGTGTCTCAGAGGATAGAAATCGTTTGCACCTAGACCGTACTAATGCACCATGGTAACGGTTTTGTTCGTAACGCTGTATCCGACATTTAACGCGTGTAATTTCATCCAAAGGGTAGATTCTTCTTTCTTTGCATGAAACGATGCAATGCTCGCGCATTCAATTGCTTCGTTTTTAACCTCCTGCTTGAAAGAGTCCCATTGAGCAAAAATTCCGCATTTATGATTTGTTCTTGCTTTGTTGAAACATTCGCGCACACGCTCTTCGAAATTTGTGTTCTCTAACAGTCTCGTGTTAAATTTGCACAAAGCCTATTTTGGTTTTGCCTTACGTTGCGCGTCTGTTCCGATACGGACGCTTACAAGGTAATTATCTGAAAACGAAACTGGTTTCACGTCATGTGGAGTCGCATGTGAAAAAAATGAACTTGAAACGTAAATACGATCAAGCCTGGCATTACATGAAGCTTGGAGGTGGGTTATTTTTTTTATTTATTTATTAAATACTGCTGACCACACGTGGTCCAAGCAAGATGGGCAGGGTACAAACTCAAGAACCCGTACAAAACAAAACAACAATACAAGAAATAGGGCATAAAAATCGGCAAAAAATATGAAAGAGTCGGTACGATACAGCAAAACAAGTAGCTAGCCAGCAAGCACAATACCGAAGCATGTAAGCACTAAATATAAAAACACCAAAACACATCGAAATACAAAAAACACCAAAACACATCGAAATACAAAAACTCCACTATAATAACTGTTCTAATGATGAAGCGAAATCCTAAGATGAAATAACCGAACAAGGAAGAGAATTCCATTCTTCAATTGTACAAGGAAAAAACGAAAATTTAAACAGGTTAGTGCTTGCAAAGTATGGTGTTAATGAATATTCATGATGGTGCCTAGTTCGTCTCGTAGAAAGCGGCTTTAAGTAGTAATCTGGATCCAAGGACAGTTTTCGTATAAAAAGAGTGCAGAAACTTCAAACGGGCTATCCTTCGACGGTGCTCTAAAGTTCGTATTTTGTTGGTTTGCATCAAAAGTGAGGGCGAATCAGTTCTCTTAAATTTTCCGTATATAAACCTTACAGCACGTCTTTGAACTCGTTCCAATATTTCAGAATTAGATTTCGTATGAGGGTCCCAAGTAATACTACCATATTCTAGTTTAGATCTAACGAATGAAGTGTAAGCCAGTAATTTCACGTTTGGAGTAGCGTATTTCAGCTTATGCCTCAAAAAACCCAACTTCTTGAAGGCTGCCGAGGATGTATTTTTTATATGGGTCGTCCAATTTAAGTTTTTATTTATGGTCACTCCGAGGTACTTGTAGTCATCAACCGCGATGGTAATGTTATTTAGTCTGTATTGTAAGTTGAATGGCTTTTTTTTTTATTTGTACTTTGCAGATAAACAGTTTTTTTTCAAAATTTTACTTCGTGTCCCACGTACAGCACCAACTTTGAATGTCATTGAGGCTTGCGCTCATTACTTGTTGATCGTCAGGCGAAGATATTTCTTTAAACAACACGCAATCATCTGCAAATAAACGTATGTTCACAGACGGGTGTGGGGCGGAAACTATGTCGTTTATATAAATTAAAAACAGCAAAGGACCAAGAACGCTCCCCTGTGGTACTCCAGATGTAACGTCTAATATCTCTGAGCAGCTACTGTTGATTTCGACAAATTGTTTACGACGCTGTAAGAACATACCCATCTAACAATAAAGGGATGAAGACCTACACGTTCAAGTTTGCTAACTAGCTTTCCGTGGGGAACCAAGTCGAAGGCCTTGCTAAAGTCAAGAAATATAATATCAACTTGGCCTGATCTGTCTTGAATGGATGCAAATTCATGAACAGTGGAAACAAGCTGGGTAACCGTAGATAATCCCTTTCTAAATCCGTGCTGATGAGGCGAGAGTATGATATTCGCGTTCAGGAACTCTTTAATTTGATTAGCGATGATATGTTCTAGTAGTTTACAGGATGCGCACGTCAGAGAAATAGGCCGGTAGTTGCCTAACGCAAGTCGGTCACCCTTTTTGAACACAGGCACTACTCGCGCCATTAACCAATCATTTGGCAGAGTGCCCGAGGAAAAGGAAACACGAAAAATGACTGTTAGAAAACGTGCCAGCATTTCAGCATACCGATGCAAAAACGCGTTGGGAATCTTATCAGGACCACAAGCGGTTTTTGCTTTTAAATTTAACAACATCGAAAATACTCCCTCGTAAGATATGAAATCGGCGTGCACGAAGGATGGCGCGCCTTCGCCACGGTTGATAACGTCATGATTGGAAAAAACCGACAGAAAGTAGACGTTGAAGTGCTGCGCAATTTCACTCTGGTCAGTAACCAATGCGTCATTAACCTTGATTTGATTTATCGGCTTTTTCTTGCCACGGAGATAATTCCAATATTTCTGGGCATCATTGGTTATGAAGCTTGTTAGTGAATTGGAAAAGTAAAATTCCTTGGCGTGTTGAACTTGGGTGGAAAGTTCGTTAATCAATTCTTGAACCAACCCTTGATTACTGTTTTTTCTTTTCTTTAGTCGCTTAATTCTACGCTTAAGACGAACAACTCCCCGGTTAATCCAAGGATTTGTTTTACCAATGCGCTTGCGCATGGTTGGAACAAAGTTATCCAGGCAATAAGTACACATTGACGTAAACTTGTTCCAAAGAACATTTACATCAGAATCTTCAAAGTCATCCAAACAGAGCTCTAAATAATCTAGAACACTTTCATCATTAGCACGCGAAAAGTTTTTAACAGTGATAAAAGTACATTTATTTTTTTCTTACTGTTTAATTAGAGAGCAACTAAAAGACACACGTTTATGATCAGAGAGACCTTGTTCAACTGTTAACTCGTAGTCACTTATGCAACGACTAATAAATACAAGGTCTACAATTGAGCTACTGGAACCTTGCTCACGTGTCACATTATTCACAACTTGAACTAAGTCATAGGCAAATATAATATCAAAAACAAGCTCAGCATTTTGGCATTGTTTAGAAAACAAATGTGACCAGTCAATATTTGGGAGATTGAAATCACCAACCACGAGAAACTTAAGAGTTACGATAAGCTGACATGTGGTTGTATAGTTTACACAAAAAATCAAGGGGGGAATTCGGAGGCCTGTACACAGCGTATAAAATAACAGTGTTTCCCTAACAGTTCACTTTCAAACATAAACTCTCGTGATCATCTATTTGGTTCAAAAGCACTGCATCAATGCCATTCTTAAGTATAACAGCGACACCACCCCCACGGGAAAGACGGTCTCTGCGGAACATTTTGTACGAATTGGATATGACGCTGTCGTCGCTAATGCCGTCATGAAGCCAGGTTTCAGTAATAACTGATATATGGGGATCGTGGGTGAGTAATAAAAGTTCAAGATGCTCCACTTTGTTTACTATACTTTGGGTATTTAAATTCAGAAGCCGTAGCTGCTTTGTTACAACACTCGCTTCTCGTCATTCAACGGGTTCGGGTTGTATGAAAGAAGGGAGTTTCACCCGCTCACTGGTCAATTCATCCCACACGTAGAATTCATTGTTTACCCGAAGTTTATCGTTCACGAGCGATACTCTTTTTCCCGCACTCTTGTCTGCTTTTGCAGTCTCCCACAATAGCCTACGCTTAGATAACGTACACTGTGAGTAGTCGTTTCTTGTGTAGATTGTAGTACCTTTCAGTTTACTGACGTTTCGGAGAACGGCCTGTTTTTTGGTGTAATCTTGGAAAAACATGATAGCAGGTCTTTTCCCACTAGTCCTGCCTAGTCTGTGTATTCTAGCGATCGATGAACACTGTACACCCAACTTGCTGACCAGGACATCAACTATAACCTTTTTTCTCAATTGTTCCTCAGTTTCATTGGGAGCCTCGGGCATGCCGTAAACTAATTCATTGGAGCACCAACTTCGGTCTTCCAAATCTGCAATCTTCTGGTTTTGTACGTTTATGGTTCTTTCAAGAGAAGTTATAGTGCATTCGAGAGCATCGATTTTACCAGCCTTAACCCTGAGCTCCCACAGAAGCTTGTCCATGTCATTAAACTTTGTGTCAAGATCACTGATCAGTCTATCAGTTTTTCCCTGTTGTGTTTTAATATCAGCAATTTCAGTGCGTATGGCATTTTGGCAGTCCAATATTTGGGTAAAGATTTCCTCAGTTGTAGGACCAGGATTGCTTTCAACGTCCCCACACACCAGTAGTTTGCACACATTCACGCAATCATACGCAATACTAAGACAATTCCGTGGGCACGGCACAATCAGAAGGAACACATTGCTAGATCGAAGGCAAGAGGTATTATGACTAACCTGTACGAAAAAGAGCGAAGATTTGGAAAACATGCTCTTGTCGGTCTCGCCGTGCCCAATGAAGACGAACTGGTGAAGCGGTGCCTTTATAGCCGTTGCGGAAGTTGAAGTCACGGAGCCGCTGAAGACTGGTGCTGCTCCTCCACGGTGACAATCGGTAATGCTAGGTTATTCTTGTCGATAGGCTGGAAGGTGCCGATCTGCTTGATTGCCGTACACGTGCTGTACCAGACGGGCGATCCGAGAAAAGGAAACAGGAGGGCCTGTACGAAAAAGAGCGAAGATTTGGAAAACATGCTCCTGTCGGTCTCGCCGTGCCCGTTCATTGCAGGGCACAACATATATTACCTAAAATCTTAGGCGCCATAAAGAAAATGTGTGACAAACAATAGCCTTTTCCAGATTCAAGGTTGCAGCTGCTACATTTTAAGCACATATGGATTGATAAAGGCCACAACGAAAACATTCGAGAATGACCATTTTCATTGCTGTACTAATATTAACATTTTATTTTAGAAATGTAGTATATTACGGTATTCGATATTGGCTTAAAGATTAATTGTACTTGTGTAAACGACTTAATTTTTGCGAAGGCTTAGTTTTGGCGAGTTTATCGAAATTGCTTAAAATTGGCCCTGCAAAAAAGTAACTTCATGGATACGAATGCATTGAACATTACTCCTGATTGCGAAATTTTGTACCTGCCAAAGTATTCCCAACACTAAAACTTCATGAAATGTATGAAATATTGAGCTCGCGAAAATAAAGTCGTTTATGCCATTCAAATCTTTCAAAGCGCTCGCAATGTCACCATTGCGTTGGATTTGCTTTGTTCAGTGGACTTCTCCGCATGTGTCAGTGCGCTGCAGAGATTAGTTCTGGATGAAATCCCAAGAATAAGACATTTGAACGTGAGACATATGCACTTTTTGATAAAATAGAATCTCAAAATTTTCCCATCGAATGGTTTCCCAGGAGACTTCTCGGGTCCGCATGCACTGTTACTCCGCAACAAGCAGGCTCTCTTGGGATGACAAGAAAAAACCCAGCGCCCTGAACGCTGTTCGAACCAGCACTCGGGACAATTGAAAAGCCAGTCAAGCGCTCGCTATCAGGACAGGCCACTTACTTCCGGTGGCTTCATACCTGTCTGCTCGATGCACCATCCAGCCACCCATAATAGAGATAAGTGGGCGGACGTCACGTTTACTCTTGTGATGCAGTTCCCTGAAGGTTCCCATAGGTTGCAACCTGCTAGCCAAACTGAGTCAGGCCTGCAGCCCTGCGGGAAACGTCAATTCCACTCTTTTAGACGTAGACACCCACATTTTGCGTGCACCTGAAAGCTCTAACACAGAGGAAACAAAATGATTGGCCCTTTTTGAATGCGTCCTTTTCTTTTGCTGAGAACATACATACAAGTCACATGCTATTACACATTCAGTGGTGCGGCTTAATTTATGATGAGCACTTTTTTTATATAACTTCGAGCTTTTAGAGAAAAGATTCAAAATAATAGGTCGGACATAAATGGTTGCTATGAACTATCCTATACATTTACACATTACCTGATATCATAAAAGCACTAGAGCAGCGTAGGGCTGTACTGCATCAATTACAAATTTGTAACCAATTAAAAGTTGGAATTTATTTAAATTATTACTATTGGCTATTATTCTTTGACAAAGAATAACTGGTCGAGTTGGTACGTTTGTAGTCTTTCAACTCCATCGAATATTCAGGTCCTTTTCGCATTTTTTCACGTTTTTGCTTTTTCTAACTGCTCTGCGTTTTGTAACGGCTTGCGCCGCCACTAAAAAACGTGACATCCAAACTCACGTTATTTACATCACACAATCGTAAACTTGGAAAGCGTGCCGCTTCGGCATACGCGAAGAGACCGCGCGTCTCTACAACACAGGCATCAGCACAGGCAAGAAATCATGCTGCTCGCTCTTGTAACGTTTTTCTCGCTCCCGCTTTATGAAACAAATCATTGCATATGCCCGGGCTCGTTGCAGCGAAAACAGCGAGGTCGGTCCCCGGCCCCGGCGTGCGCTCGTGGGACACTGGCGTGACATCTGTCCCACGCCCCCGCACCGGTGACACTGTAGCTGACGATCATAGCTGTTTTCTTGGGGCACAGACTGCTGTCGGATTGGGCTGCCGAAACCCATGTGGAACGGTGCTACGCAGTGCGCCGCGACAGCACCAAGTTGGTCCCTGTAGTACGAAGGTTGCAGGGCCGCCGGATGCAGGCACGAGGGGTACGCGTTTGAAGCAGCGAGGGTGGGCGTGGTCCAGGCTACTCTGATCCGTCACTGGAACTGGACGAGTCACTGGCGTCGCCGTTCGACTTTGGAACACCAAGTCCCTGACGACTTGGTTTGAAAGTTGGGGAGGGGGTACGTATTGGAGTCGTTGCCACACGCGATCCATTAATCCATCAGCAGCGTCGGCGAGTTCCTTGAGTGTGGCGAAGGTCCTTCCTTCAATGAGATCCCGGAACTGCGGGTGCATTTGTCGGAGTACCCTCTCCACCTTCTGCGTACCTGTCACAGGCTCGCCGATCCTGTCGTTGTAACTGCTGATGACATATATGAACTGCTTCAGGTTTTCCTCGGTGTGTTGAGTTCGTTTCCACAGTTCTTCTTTCAGTCGCTTCTTGTCCACCGGCGCAAACTGACTATGGAGCGCAGTGACGAAGCTGCCCCAGCTCGTAAACTCCCCCGCGAAGCGAAACCACATCTTGGCACTTCCGTCGAGAACTGCGGGAACGACACGGCTGATGCGATCCTCAGGCTTGACACCGTGGATTAGGCAGTAACTCTCAAGCTTATCAATGAACTCTTCTGGTGACTGTAAGGAATGGGGGTAATACCCTCACCGAGGGGGTGGGGGCATTCCCAGGTGGAGTGGTACACGTCAGGGTGATCGCTGCCACATCCCGGACAGGTGCCTGAGTACCGGTTGGGGAACCAGCGATGTCGCTGGTGGAGGTTAGGGAACGTAAACGTTTGAAGTTGTCGCCAGTCCGCTGCCTCTGCCCGGGATAGCTCCCGATGCGGAGGGGGCAGGACCCGGCGGGTTGTTCGGTAGTATTCCGTTACCAGGTGGTAGGTGTTAAGGTGTGCGTCGGTTAGAGTGCGGAAGGACTGGGAGTCCGCGGGTGTGTTTGGCTCTGGGTCCCGTTGTATCCTGATCCCATCCGACAAAGCCCGGTTCGTTGCTACCGCTCGGGCTAGTGCGTGAGCACTTTCGTTGCCGGATAAGCCCAGATGTGCAGGGGTCCAGATGATCCGGATGACCGGTATTTGTAACCATTCGATGCTTATGGCGTTGATGAGGTGTGCTGTCCGTGGGTAGAGGGTGTTGCCCGCAAACGCTCTGCACGCTGCTTGCGAGTCGGTGACGATAATTATCTTATGTTTGAGGTCGTATGTTTGAGGCGGCCCTTTCCGGCACAGAGCTCGATGACCAGCAGCGACTGGTTGAGCGAGCCCGCCGAATCTGGGCGGCCAACGGAGCCCTGGACTAAGGGCACCGACCAGAGACCGCAAGGTCCTTTCACTTTATCGATTAATAAAGTTTACGATGATGATGGTGACTGTAGATCTCCAATGCCAGAGAACCTGGGAGGCTGGGCGGAGATCCACAGGTGTAGTATTCTGAGTTTAGCTTTAGCCAACTTTAGCGGTCATATGGGCACGAATTCTGAACGAGAGAAGCGCGTGCCCCACTTGCAGTGGCGCGTGCTCAGCTCGTGCGAATATCGCTTTAGAACAGTTGACACTGAGATTTGGAATAAACAAGTAGACCGTCACCGGTGTCCTTCCTTGCCGTCGGCGGGGTCCGCGAGGACGCGGGCCCCCGCCGCTACCGGGTCCCCTTCGCGCGAATGAACCTGACGCTCACTCCCCGGCCACGACGACGCCTGCGGCAGAGGCTGCCACTCCTTGCCCGACTTTGACAAGGCAAGACACCGCCACCACCGGCATTCAAAGCCATTCACGCAGCCTTGTGCCGCTACCCGACAGCACCTCTTGAACCGTCACCTCACTACCAACATCGGCCACCTCCGAAAATACAATATGGCGACGAGGTTGGGATTCGAAAAGGGCAACGACAGTTTCAAGGCAAGCTCTGCGTCCCGGTCGCATAGTTGGCAAGAACCGGCGCATCTTGAACGTTTTTTGCTTTGTTTTTTTTCTTCGCAGCCTTGCGGCGTTTCTTTCTGACTATTTCGGGCCAGTCGAGCTAGCGTTTGGTTTTCTCCTTTTCTCTTGGTCTTTTCGTGCAGCCTACTTCGAGCCAGGTAGTACTCGTTTCTCCGAACCAGAGCGTCTCAGAACTCCTGTACGCCTAACGTTTCGAACTCCGAGTCCATTCTTCTTTGTAGCTTTAGTGTTTTTTTCGGACGCAGCGTGCCCCTGAATTAATTGTTCCAGGCAAGAAATAAGCCCTGAGAAAGTTAGCTGGTCTTGCGAGACAGCATTTTGTTTTTTGGTTCCGTCCGTCCTGCGATGACGTGAACATTGTTCCAGGCGAGAAATAAGCCCTACCGAGGCAGCTGGCCTTCAGAGACAGCAATTTTGTTTCATCCCGTCCGCCCTGCGATGACGTGGACTTTCATCAAATCGAGTTTTGTTTTTGTGTTGTACGTTCAGGCTGAGGTCCGGAGAATTCAGAGGTGTCGCGTAGTTAGACTCAGGCTGTTTTTTTTTTCGTTTCTTTTATCGTCGTGATGCTTTGACGCTGATCCAAGTCAGTGCCCAAGATGGCCCCAAGCTCCTGCCTCCCGACATGACAGTTTGAAAGATGGCCACCCGTCTTCATTGACACTTCGCCGAGATGTAAGAGTGCAGCGCCTGGTTTTCCTGTGAGGCCCGGTTTTCTGCTGCATCTGATGTTCCTGCAGTGCCTGGTTCCCCTGCAAGGCCTGGGTATTCTGCTGCATGTGACTTTCACAACACAACCTCAAAGAAAGAGCGCGCCCGCACGCGCCAACAGATTTCACCCAAAGCCACATTGTGTTGTGCTTCGCTTTCGATGGTGAGCAGCCACGTTCCTTGGCACCACCGTATGCGGCAGAATTACCACCTCTTGCGTTCAAGACGAATGGTGCCAGGAATAGGCTTAGCTTTCGAAAAGAGTTTTGCGTTCGACAATCAAAGTACTAAAGTTTTCAGAACAATAACGCTCGAAGATTCTCAACGAACTTTCATACACATGTATGAGCCGGCGTTTGCTACGAATTTGAGTGAACCTATCAAAATGACACTGACTTTTCACCGGACTTGATCTTTTTTAGTTTGGGGTCTTCATTACGAAACCCGAGAGTCGTGTCTTTGTGGTACTTACCTTTCACTCTAGAAAATGTTTAAAAATTAATAAAGGAAGAATAGGGGCGTGTGTTAGAGCGCTTTTGTGTTCTTTGTTTGACTTTTTATTCTCCCATTATGTTTGTGTAAAAAAAATATTAAGAAAGGGAGAATGTAGTATTCTGAGTTTAGCTTTAGTCAACTTTAGCGGTCGTACGGGCACGAATTCTGAACGAGAGAAGCGCGTGCCCCACTTGCAGTGGCGCGTGCTCAGCTCGTGCGAATATCTCTTTAGAACAGTTGACACTGAGATTTGGAATGAACAAGCAGACCGTCACCGGTGTCCTTCCTCGCCGTCGGTGGGGCCCGCGAGGACGCGGGCCCCCGCCGCTACCGGGTCCCCTTCGCGCGAATGAACCTGACGCTCACTCCCCGGCCACGACGACGCCTGCGGCAGAGGCTGCATGCCGCTCCTTGCCCGACTTTGACAAGGCAAGACATCGCCACCACCGGCATTCAAGGCCATTCACTCAGCCTTGTGCCGCTACCCGACAGCACCTCTTGAACCGCCACCTCACTACCAACATCGGCCACCTCCGAAAATACAAAATGGCGACGAGGATGGGATCCGAAAGGGGCAACGACAGTTTCAAGGCAAGCTCTGCGTCCCGGTCGCATAGTTGGCAAGAACCGGCGCATCTGGAACGTTTTTTGCTTTGTTTTTTTTCTTCGCAGCCTTGCGGCGTTTCTTTACTACAAATTTTGGCGACGAGGTGGTTAACCGTAGTTCTCTCCGCGTCTCGGTGCACTGGCCGTGAGAGCCGAAGCGATTTTGTTTTTCTTCGATCCATTTCGTTCCACTTGGAACACGTTCGATGGCTGGTCAGAATGGGCCCTGACAGCTGTTTCTCGTGAGAGCGTAGGATGTGAGTTTGCAGTGTTTTTGCATCGTTTCCTGCAACCTTCTGTAGCATATCATAGATGATGGATGGTGGAACACAGACTCCTGTAGCTGCCGGCATGTCAGCGCTCGCACCGGTTCCATCACCGCCCGACTTCTTGTCAGTTCCGGGCAAGCCCGAGCGTGCATGGCCCACGTGGAAACGTACTTTCTTGGTGTTCCTTGAGGCGTCCGGCTTGGACAGTGTTGCGCCTAGTCCAAAAAAGGCGACCTTGTTTTCCATGCTTGGGGCTGAGGGCCAGAGAATTGTTGACGCTTTTCAGCTCGATGAGACTCCCGCTTCCGAGGAAGGCGATGTTTTTCAAGCCTTTTTGAGTGCTATCGAGAAGCACTTTGAGTTTTCTGGGAGTATCGCGCTGGAACGCCAAAAGCTTCGCGCTCGCGTCCAACGCCCGGGAGAAACCGTCTCGGAGTACTTGACCGCTCTGCGACGCCAAGGGTCTTTTGGTTCTTATGGAGACGCTTTGGAAGAGAGGCTTGCTGAGATCTTTTTGGAGGGGTTGGACTCTAAGCGGGTCCAAGACCGCATCCTTCGAGAGTGTGTGGGGACGGGGGTACCCACTTTAACCCGTGTCGTTCAGCTCGCGCTACAGTACGACCAACTTGCGCGCACCACAGAAAGTTTCCACCTGCGAGCTCCCAGTGCTAGCGGTGCGGCGGCCGGCAACTGTCGAGCGCGTCTTTGCGCACGTGCCCATTGGAACGCCAGACGTCCAAGATGGAGGTCCATGGCCGGCTCCTTCCCGAAGTCGGTGGCAAGATGGCCGGACCGGCGTCACTTCCAGTCACGTGCCCCGGACTTTACAACACCACCCACCCCAGCGTCTGCGCTACCCTCCTCCTTCAAGGCAGGGAGATGAAGGAGTCGGTGTTCCCTGCAATTTCTGTGGTCGACGCGGCCACAACCGCAACGAGTGTCCAGCGTCTGGTGTGGCATGTTTTTTAATTGTGTGGAAAGACGGGCCACTTTGCGGTGGTTTGTCGGAGTCGCCGCCCACCGTTGGTGGCCTTCGTCAGTGACCCGCGGCGAACGTCGTTCCCGAGCCGTGGCCAGGGCTCCGGCCGTTACTTCGCTGCCCGACCGTTTTCACGGAATGTGTCGTCAAGAGGTAACGATCCTGTGAACATTGTTGGGCCATCCCTGGTGCCGGAGATGCTGCCGAGCGTCCCCGTTGAGTCGGCCGAGGAAGCAGCAAGAGGTGTTTATCGTCGGGATGCCTTCATGGCCGACATCAAGGTAAATACAACCCCTCTTCGTCTCCTTGTCGACACTGGCTCTTTTGTTTCCATTTGGAATGAACGAGAGTTTAATCAAGTACAACGCAGTTCCAACATTCGACTATGTCCGCCCTCGAAAACTCTTGTTCACTGCATGCAAGACACTATCCCTGTGCTTGGATGCTTCACCGCTCAAGTTGTTTTTAAAGATCGCTATGCACCGTTGGAGTTTTTTGTCACCCGGACTGGACGATCGCTACTTGGCGTCAACGCCGTCCGAGCGTTGCGCATGAGATTATCAGGAGATGAAAATGATTATGTTTGTTCGCATGTTGATGCAGCTCAGGGAGGAGGAGTTCCACGGCAGTATGTGAAGTCGGCGGTCCCCCTGCAGCGACGGCCGTTCACCATCACGTCCTGCCAAAACCGCCAACCGGCCGGATCCAGACATGCAAGGTCCCGGTCATCATCTCTTTTTGTACCTTCGGGTGCCAACGTGTCTACATCGTCATCGGTCTCGGAAGAGACCACTCCGAAAGTTCCCGCGGACTTTGACCACGATTCGTCGACAGCCGCGATTCCGCGACGCCATCCTGAGAGCCATGGGCTCCATCAACCACATCTTCCTGCGAACACAAGTCCTGAGAATACAAGTCATAAAAACACAGCACAACTGCTACACCATGAAAATACAAATGCATCTCAAGTTTCAAGTCCTTTCCTTCCAGATCAGTCCAAGTTGCCCGAAGGCTTCGAAGAATTTGTACATCTCTTTAGTCCAGGTTTGGGTTTGGTCAAGAATTCCACCCATACTATCAAGCAGCGTTGCAACGTGCCACCGGTACAGTCCAAGCTGCGCCGTCTTCCGATGACCCTGAGGGATGCTGTCTCGGAAGAGATTTTCAGACTGGAGAGAGAAGGTGTGATCGAGAGAGTGGATGCCTCCGAGTGGGTTTCACCTATCGTCGTCGTTCGGTGGACTGACGGACGTATCCGGATGTGTGTTGACCTCCGTGCGCCAAATCAAGCGGTGGTCATCGATTCCTTCCCGCTACCCCACATCGATGAACTACTGGGTTCCTTGCGTGGTGCCAGTTGCTTCTCCAAGCTGGACCTGGCGTCCGCTTACCACCAAGTTCGTCTCGACCCGGTGAGTCGTGATCTCACTGCTTTTATCACGCATGAGGGACTGTTCAGATTCAAGCGCGTTTGTTTCGGGTTGGCTTCGGCACCCGCAGCGTTTCAAAACATCATGTCAAAAATCCTGAAGGATTGTAAAGGAGTCCAGTTTTACCTTGATGATATAATAGTCTACGGTGCTACGCCGGCAGAACACGGCGAGAATCTGCGTCAGGTCCTCTCTTGTATCTCCCGAGCCGGGATGAAGCTAAATCGTAAAGGTGTTTTTCGAGTTACAGAACTTTCGTTTCTGGGACACCATCTTTCCGCGGAAAGACTAGCACCCTTTTCCGCTAAGGTAGATGCAGTCCTGAATTTTGAAACCCCTACCGAACCAGCTAAGCTGAAAGCATTTCTGGGACTTGTTGAATATTACAGTAAATTTATCCCTCATTGCTCAACTGTCGTAGAGCCCATGCGTCGTCTTCTCCGTAAAGGAGTTCGCTTTCACTGGTCCCCGGAAGCCGAGGCCAGTTTCCAAAATGTAAAGGCTTCCATAAAAAGTGCTCCGATTTTGTCGATGTTTGATCCAACACTTCCTATCGTTTTGGCTACGGATGCATCTAACTATGGTCTTGGGGCTGTGTTACAACAACAGTACGGAAGTCAACTGCGTCCTGTCGCTTTCGCTTCGCGCTTGTTGACTGATGCCAAGCAAAGGTATTCAACAGGTGAAAAGGAGGCGCTGGCCTGTTTTTGGGCCTGTGAGAGATGGCATGTGTATCTGTGGGGTCGGTCATTTGTGATACGAACAGACCACCAAGCTCTAGTCGCCCTGCTTTCATGCAAGGGGTCTGGGATCCGCCCTTTGAGGATCACCCGGTGGACAGCCAGGCTGCTTAATTATAATTTCACTATTGAATATCAGTAGGGATCTGCGAACCAGGTTGCCGATGCTTTTTCACGGCTACCCGTTAACGACACGGAGAATGGTATGGAATTTACCGAGGAGGTCGTTTCTCTTATCACAGTCCCCATGTCCAAAATTGCATTTCAACAGGCTACGGCTAATGACACTATCCTTCCATCTGTAATCCGGTACACTACCACGTCCTGGCCGGAGAATAATGACATCCACACCGACTTGCGACCGTTCTTTCAAGTGCGTGAGCAACTTTCACTGTATGAAGGTATCTTGTATCGTGGAGAAAGGCTCGTACCGCCATCAACACTCCGTGACAACATCATCCATCTCGCACACGAGACACACCAAGGAATATCACGAACAACAAGCCTCATACGTGAACACTATTGGTGGCCCCGCATGAACCAGCAGATCAAAACAAAACTGGAAAATTGTACGGTGTGTCATTCGACTGATAAAACTGTGAAGGCCGCACCCGCTCCATTGCAGCCCATAAAGTTCCCCGACCAGCCGTGGAAAAAACTTGCTGTCGATATCGTAGGCCCTATCGACAGGGCGCCATTGAGTCAACGGTTTTTCATCGTCTTGATAGATTATCATTCGAAGTGGCCTGAGGTGCAGTCTGCCGCGGCAGTAACGTCTTCAACTGTCATTTCCTTTTTGAGAATTGTGTTTGCTCATGAAGGACTCCCCTGTGAGCTTGTTACAGACAACGGGGTACAGTTTATGTCCAAAGAATTTCAAGACTTCCTTCGTGAAAATGGCATCAAACATTTGAAAACGTCCTTGTATCATCCACAATGTAACGGTCAGGTGGAGAGATTTAACCGTGTTCTCAAGACGTGCCTTCAGGCAGCTATAGTTCAAGGCCGTCCTCTTATGGACGCTGTTCGAGACCATCTCGAAGCGTACCGCCGTACGGTACATCCTGCGACGGGGCTTGCCCCTTCACTTTTATTGCATGGCCGGATCCACCGGTCTAAACTAAACCTCCAAGGGATGCCTACAAGGCAGGTTCCTGATTCCGTTTTACAACAACGTGCTCTTCTTCCCGAGAGGGTTCAAAGTTATCAACAAAACATGAAGTCATATTGGGATCACCGGAAGGCTGCCAAACGGCCACAGTTTTCCGCCGGTCAAGCCTTGCGCGTGTTCAAGCCCACACATCATGGCAAACTTCAGTCAAGGTATACACAGCCGAAAACGGTTGAAGCCCAGCAGGGGATCAGCCACGTACAGGCTCGATGATGGAAGGACCTGGAATGCCAGTAAATTGACGAAGGCGTCTGCACGGCCTTGTGAGGGAGATTCCGACATCTACTCAGACGAGGAAGATTTTCTTGAACTCTCCAATAGTATTCCTTCACTTCCACTTCCAAATGTCCTCGCACCATATATAGATCAAAATGATAGTATCCCACACAGTACACCTGAAAGTCATACAGTTCCTGATCCGGGGCCACTGCTCGTCCCCGGTGCTCCTGACCCTGGGCCTCCTGAATCTCCACTGTCTGGCGAGTCTGGGCCGACGCCTGGGCAACTTGGATGTTCCTGGTGGCCCGACACCGAGCCTCCGGCTACGCTCGGAGATTCCGTGCAGCCTGCTTCCCCAGAGGAACCAAGTCCTGGCGAACCAAGTGAGGTTCCCCAACAAGTGGAGGTACCCTGTGACCCAGTGGTTGTGCAGTGCAACCCTTCAAGCCGTGATTTTTTTTTCGTATCCCAGCCGTCAGTGACTTTGGCAACACCATTGGCTACTAGTACTCCCCTACGACCACAACGAAAGAAACGACTCCCAGCAAAGTTGAAAGACTCTGTCATGTCTTTCATTTCTTCAGATGACTCAAATATGGAAAGTGAACAGAATTCATTTATTGACATTGTTTAACGCATAGTTGTTGTTTTGGAGACTGTTTTGAGTTCCCGTGTGGAGTGTAGTCTTCAGGTCCAAGAGCTTGTTTTAGGAGGTGTCTCTCCATGTGTTTCTTATATTCCTCCAAATGTCTCCAATGAGTCTTTGTTTTGCATCCTTACATAGCACTATGTCATAGCATGTTAATAATGAAAACGCTTTAGGTATAAAAAAAAGAAAAAAAAGAAATCCTTGGCCAAGGTAAAAAGATGTCCATGACAAACACAAACTCTTGGCAACACCTAACTAACCACTAACAATTACTAACATACACTACACCTGTGTCATGGACATCAAAACAGGAAAACAAAGGCAAACAAACTTCAGTCCAAATCTGTAGAAACTCGAGGCAGGCTATAGGAAATCGGAGACTGTGTTTGTATCTGATGTAGAAACTGCCTATGGTTTTTGTCATACTGTGGTGACATGGATGAAAAGAGCTACGGGAATGCTCACGTCGAAAAAAAAAATTTTTATAATGTTGTAAACTTGTGGTTCTGCTCAGCGACGGCCAGACGATCGGCCGTCTCGTTGCCAGGAACGCCGCTGTGAGTCGATACCCGGTTCCATATGTTACAATTTTTTTAAACGGACAAGGGGAGAGAGAAAAAAAAGAATGTTTTTTTAAGCGGTGTTTTTATTGTGGTGAACTTCGAATTGTGTTTTGTGGTTTGTTTCCCTCCGTTTCTTTTTAAAATTTTAAGGAGGGAAGAGTGTAGTGATCTGTGATAAGTGATTTTGCCACCAGATGGCGCAACGTGTGTTCTGTCTAGTGTGCTTTTATGGTGGGTTTATCGGGTTGTCTTATCTTGTTTTATGTGTGTTTATGCATCTATAATGTCACGTGACATATGTTATGAAAAGAGCCGCCGTCCGTCAGCGACGTCAGAGAACTACGGGACACCCACCAGGCAACATGCAGAAGGTGAGCTCAGGATCGAGCTCACCTTCTGCAAGCTCGATGGGCGCTGCAATCAAGAGCTCGCGAATGTGGGAGGCGATCTGTTCCCGATGGAGCGCTCAACCATCCGTTTGCTGCATCATCGTACCGAGAAAGTCCGGCGGCACGAAAAGCGGTCGATGAGACATCTTAGTATCCCGGACGAGCCCCCCCCTTGTCAGGTTCCAACGTCTCTTAAACACTTGATCTAAGACACCCGTAAATCATGGCCGCTCATTCCAACCGCCAGAACCAACAACTCCTCGAGATACTTCTTCTTTCTCCTCAACTCGGCGACTGTGCATGGCAACGGTCGCCGAGTCTCGTCGGCCAAACCCATACCTTACAGTGCATTCAAATCAGAAGATCTGAAGAAAGACCCAGGTCTGTAGAAAAAACTCTCAAACGTTTGACCCTTCGATTCGTTCCACAACATTCAGATTCTGATATATTTTATGGTAATTACAAAGACCATCGTGTGACTATCATATCTAGGGTATTCAGCGATAAACAAAAACAATTATGTCCGAACTTCTTGAGAGAGTATGTTGTTTCCGATTCACCATTGCATTTGGTTGTATTTGACGACCCGCAACGAGTATCGTGTACTTTAGAAATTTCACCGCCAAGGAAACCTATACAGCACGTCCAGAATTGGACGAATATGCGCTGTGATCTTTTTGGATAAAAAGAATGAGCACTTGTTCCTTAATAAATTAAAAATTGGCTGAATGTATTTTGGGCACAAATTCACAGTCACGTATTCGAGCCACCTGACCCGCACACCCGAAGACGACTGTTTAAACGGAGACGTACTGAAATTATTAAGCCCAAGGGACAGACACGGACATGAAGTCGACAGGAGAGCGCTGTCCTGTCTATAGCGCTGTCCTGTCTACTTCATTGCGCTTGCACTTGCGCTTTATTATTTCAGTATGTTGAACCAACTAGCCCACCTTAATATTTTAGTAAACGGAGACGTATCGGCGATGGGTACCTACGTCCCCCGTGCACCGAAGATATGTTACGAGCTTCCACACAGGGTTCGCAGAGTCTCGTTTTCGTTCTCGCAGAGAATCTTGCGAAATTATTTATTTCACTTCCTGTGGCGCGGCCCGACTGCCTGTAATGTACACTTTGCGATTAGTTTGACTTGCTTGCGTTGACATTCAAGGTTTCTTCCGCAGAGCACCACGTCGTCTTGAATTTCTACGTGCCGCAGTGACCCTGTTCGCACCTATTGTTGGACAAATATTGCTGGTCGAGGAGCCGCATCCTCTGGTGTCTCATGCTGCGCCATCTGTCGGCAGATTATCGAAGTACGTGAGTACCATCTGCGCAATGGTGCCATCCTGTGATACCCCAAGATCGGCGACTTCGGTGGAGTCCACTGTCTCGAGAATATCGAAATATCACTTGGGACATTTCCTTTTTGGCGATATGCAGAGGGCACCCACTCAAAATGTTGAGGTATTTTACAGCGAAGCTGTTTATGGCTAGGGTTCCGTGGATTTTACGTGTGCAGTGACTAAAAACTCTACGTTCGCGCCGCTGCACGAGCAGCACGCGTACGCCTCCCCGTATAAAATATTCAAAGAAAATACCCAAAATAAAGCGTTGACGAACGCGCGTGCAGGATGCCATTTATTTAAGCTTTTGCTTTAGAACAGTTACTGCTGCAGACGCCGGCGCCGCAAGCGCATGCCTTACCCGTATTAAAGTCACTGGATCCTGGGAAAGTAACGCCAAGCTCCCCGTGTGGTCGCCATCTTGGTCCATGAAATTAGCAATTTCTCCTACCCCTCCGTTCTTGGTGAGCCGATCTAGATTCGCTGGTGACAAGTAGCTTTATGGAGTGTTTTTTTTTTTTTTTTGTATACCAAGATTTTGCTAACCACACACCGGCAAAACAAGCGTACACCTTCGTACCACCACCAGATGCTGTGTCGGTGCTTGGAGGCACAGAAAAATAAGTTTACTGTATTGAAGTACGCAAGAAGAACAATATAATTGTAAGAGATTCATGGAGATGGGCATGAATAATAAGTTGATCGCATACAGAGTGCCAAAGACTCTTATATTGGCGAGGAACGCCTCCAGTACGATGATGCCCCATGGTAATCCTGGCCCGACTGGTTTAGAACGAGCCTCTGGAAGCTCCGAAGATTTAAGTGGACCAAGATGGCGATTTCCGTGGCAACGTAGACCGATTAGCCAATCGCCTTGCTAGGTTTGGGTCGTCTGTATGTTAGTATCCGTTTGTGTCCGGCTAGCAGGTAAGGAGGGCAATGGCGCTACTTTCCCAGGATCCAGTTACTTTAACCCGTATATAAGATTCGAAGTAAATAACCAAAATAAAATGTTGACGAACGCCCGTGCACGATGCCATTTGTTTTAGGCTTTTGCCATAGCATAGCCTCCTCTATTGTAGAGTTCCTGTATAGGCTCCCTACGGGAGCCAGTGTTGCGCGTTTGATTCCACATGCCGCGTGCCGCCCTCGCCGCTATTCGCCGAGATCCGATCACGTGAGGAGCCGTATCAAGTGTCGTGCAGCAAAGTAGACGTTGCACGCGCCCCGGCGTACGTTCCCAGGCTTTTGAGCCCGCCGCGCGCCTCGAACGCGCGGCGCTGCTGTTCGCCGAATTCAGTCACGTGAGGAGCTGAATCCACATGCCATGCGTGAACGCGCAACTCTTGCTCCCGTAGGGAGCCTATACAGGAACTCTACTCTATTGTAGAGTTCCTGTATAGACGTTTCCAATGTTTACAAAATCACAGTCCAGCGTGCGATCTTCACAGCCCAGCACGTGCGTGTTCGTCGCTTCGGAAAGCGAGCAAAGCACGCGCCATACGCACGAACGCTCAAAATGGCACCGGCCACAAGCTCGTTTTTGGAAAGGTCTATAGGCTCCCTACGGGAGCCAGAGTTGCGCGTTTGATTCCACATGCCGCGTGCCGCCCTCGCCGCTATTCGCCGAGATCCGATCACGTGAGGAGCCGTATCAAGTGTCGTGCAGCAAAGTAGACGTTGCACGCGCCCCGGCGTACGTTCCCAGGCTTTTGAGCCCCCCGTGCGCCTCGAACGCGCGGCGCTGCTATTCGCCGAATTCAGTCACGTGAGGAGCTGTATCCACATGCCATGCGTGAACGCGCAACTCTGGCTCCCGTAGGGAGCCTATTAGCGGCGAGAAGTTTTGGTGGCGCCCTCCTGTGGTTCCCCTTTGTGACGTCATTACTTGGCAAACAACAAGTTCGATGGTGTTTGTTATTAGCATGGTGGAAGCTTGAAATCATTGCGCTCTCAAAGGAACAATGCCAACACCGTCAAAATTAAAGTTCTTTCATTCCTCTTATTTCCGTCGATGAAAATCCCCTTTCCGACGTCATAGTCAGCGTTCGGCCAATCGTGGAAGGCCGACCACAGCGACGCTTTCGGTCGCGCACGGGGCTAATACAGGAACTCTACTCTATTGGGCAGGAGAGCGCCCTCTATTGGGCAGGAGAGCCTCCTCTATTGGGCAGGGTGATTTAGCGAGGTTGTTGCCCCCACAGCCCGGTGTTAACTAACACAGCATAACAAAAAAACGGAAGTTCGCCTAGCACGGTCTGGGCACGAGCGCTTCGCTCTGACCAGTGCTTTAATCGCGCAAGGAACGGCCTTCGAATTGTCATTTTCGATTTTTCAAAACAAACAAGAAAATACGGCTTGTTGTCCCCACAGCTGAAGGATACCGCTAGAGATGTGACTGTTCAATCTCCTCCCCAATACTGACAAAGCCTGGCAGATCGCCACGAGAAGCGGCCGCCGAAATTGAAAAGGTAAAGCGGCAATGATAACGGATGAGAGGAGAGCCACCTGACGGGCGCCCCGCTGCGGCGAGACGCCGAAACACACTTCTCCCGAACGATGGAATGTCGGCTCGTGCTCCTCGCGTGCCTCGCGCTACCGCTTCTTTTCTCGTCGGGTTTGAAAACCATGTTTCGGGTCCTCGCCGCTGCAAAAGCTGTGCGCTGACGTCCAGGTTCCCCGAGAAATGCTCTGTGCTACCAGATCCTCGCGCTCCAAATCTGCGACCGGACACTTTATGGTTCCGTCGTCGAACTACCAGGCTTTGTGAGTATTAGCCCCGTGGGCGACCGAAAGCGTCGCTGTGGTCGGCCTTCCACGATTGGCCGAACGCTGACTATGACGTCGGAAAGGGGATTTTCATCGACGGAAGTAAGAGGAATGAAAGAACTTTAATTTTGACGGTGTTGGCAGTGTTCCTTTGAGAGCGCAATGATTTCAAGCTTCCACCATGCTAATAACAAACACCATCGAACTTGTTGTTTGCAAGTTAATGACGTCACAAGGGGGAACCACAGGAGGGTGCCACCAATACATCTCGCCGCTAATAGAAGAGGCTATGGCCATATAGCCTCCTGTATACTCACAAGTGAGTATAGAGGAGACCTGAAACATGGTTTTCAAACCCGACGAGAAAATAAGTGGCAGCGCGAGGAACGCGAGGAGCACGAGCGGACATTCCATCGCTCGGGAGATGTGTGTTTTGGCGTCTTGCCGCAGCGGGGCGCCTGTCACGTGGGTCTCCTCTCATCCGTCGCTTGCCGCGCTACCTTTTCAAATTCGGCGGCCGCTTCTGATGGCGATCTGCATGCCACGCTGCTGACGCCAACACGTGCGGCGCGTGGAGCACCATTCCCCGCATTCTCCTTGATGCTTGGGTAATTTAGCAATTAGCCCCGTGCGCGACCGAAAGCGTCGCTGTGCTCGGCCTTCCACGATTGGCCAAACGCTGACTATGACGTCGAAAAGGGGATTTATCATCGACGGAAATAAGAGGAATGAAAGAACTTTAATTTTGACGGTGTTGGCAGTGTTCCTTTGAGAGCGAAATGATTTCAAGCTTCACCATTCTAATAACAAACACCATCGAACTTGTTGTTTGCAAGGTAATGACGTCACAAGGGGGAACCACAGGAGGGCGCCACCAAAACATCTCGCCGCTATTAGCCCCGTGCGCGACCGAAAGCGTCGCTGTGGTCAGCCTTCCACGATTGGCCGAACGCTGACTATGACGTCGGAAAGGGGATTTATCATCGACGGAAATAAGAGGAATGAAAGAACTTTAATTTTGACGGTGTTGGCAGTGTTCATTTGAGATCGCAATGATTTCAAGCTTCCACCATGCTAATAACAAACACCATCGAACTTGTTGTTTGCAAGGTAATGACGTCACAAGGGGGAACCACAGGAGGGCGCCACCAAAACGTCTCGCCGCTAATATCTGTTGGCACGACTGCTGAGCGCGTGCTGATGGCGAGCTTCCACATTTCTTTTGTAACGTGCATTTCGCACCCTCAAGATTGCTGGTCCTAGCAGCCTATTAATGTGGGCTCGTTCAGAGCATGCGCTCTAGACATCACCCACAAATATGGCGTCCAGTGAATACTCCTTCTAGGTCTATTCAGTAGATTAGTTATCAATAGGCACCATTTTCAAGATCAGTAGACTCTCAGGTAGATAATAAAGGTTTCTCAAAGATTTGCTGCTGTGCGACCCGCGTCGGCCATGTCTACGCTCGCACCACCCTCTCTTTGTCGTCGTTCCAAGCGCTTACGTGCCTAGTTTTCTTTCCTTCCGCTCTCCCGGGGTGGAGGTCCCGTCGCGCATGTCTTCATTCCGCCGGGTGGCGGTCCCATCGCGCGTGTCTAGTTTCCTCCGGCTCCTCGTGGCGGGTCTGTGCCGTGTGCTAAACAACTTCGCTGGTCATCCACTTTGACAGAGTGGAATTGCTTATGATTGTTTTTAGAGCACAGCTCTCATGCAATGGCTCGCTTGCAAACCAAGAGTCTGCGCGCACCCACGCAGAAGCATGGCAAACACAGGTAAACCAGAAGTATTTTTGTTGCTCCGTCCTGATGGCAGGAAGTTCCGCGAATATCATGCATAAAGTGTTTTTTTGCAGTTTTTATTTTGCGTGGTTTATTTCGAACACCAGATATGGCCATAGCTTTACACAACCTACCATTCTGTCCTTTGCCTAGACAGAAATACCTCAGCAAAGTCCCGGTCAGTTACGTTTGTCTTTGGACATCCACTTGACTTTGATATGCTATCCGAGTCGCAGTGATACGTTGCGCCGTCTCTTTGACCATTGTTCCCCGATTCCTGTTAAGCAGCAAGCGCCTTCGGCTTTGTTGTTAACAAACAGCAGCATCTACTATGTGCACGACTTATTTTTCAAGAACCCCTGAAGGAAGGACTTTAGTTGGGTAAGAAATGTCCGCGAGACGTACCTATGGAACAGGGAAGACACTTCAATCATCTAGAATATTACAGTTCTCAGTCACGTTCAAATCTTGTTCGCAGCGTCTGACTGCGGGGCTGCCAGGGGAAAACTTTCAACTCAATTTCCTAAAAACAAGTTCTCAATGCAAGTCCTTATTTCTGCTATTCTTAACCCCATCAGTCTAGAACCCGCTCCAAACTATGAAAATATCACGGATACAAAAAATCAACTCAGAGTGTGTTCATAGGCTCGATTTATGCAAAAAATGTAACGCGCGAATGTGACGAAAATCATTACACGCGGTCCATGACAGCATAAAGCGTACTTAGTCAATACCAGGCACTGCAAAAGCATCGTAACAGAAGGCGTACTTAGGCATAATTAACCATACGTCATCATAATCAGCCGTAATTGATTGTAACGAGCGAGGTTTAGCCCGCGGCTCAGCGGATTTCGAACTTTGGTCGTATGATACGAAGCTCTGCGCTACAATATGTGCAGCAGTACAAAGTATGGCTCACGAAAGCCTGCAGGTTACCGTCGGCGCGCAAAAGTGACTTCCGAATGACGAGGAGTAGCTCTCCGCGTAATCACACGAGATCCCGAGTCGGATTCTAAAATTCATTACCAGAGTTGTGCGTAAGGAGTTATATCTGACACGTTGCTTCTATCTACTTACTTCTTTTGTTAACGAAGTAACGGCTTAGTTTCTTTCCGAGAGAAAAGAACGATTAACATATTTCCAGTACGCTTTGATGGAGTAGCGAGTAACGGTATTTCATGTCTTCTGGAAAGCAACGCGCAGAATCATAGCCTCCTTTAATCTAGAAAGCCTACCAAATCGCGAAAGAACGGGGCCGTTTTAAAGTGAAAAAGAGATCAGAGAAGAGGGCACGCGCAGGGGCTCTCCCTGGCAGCACCAAACAATGTCCCAGCGGTAAAATGCAGAAGCACGAACGCTTCTCTTTTTATAGCGGAGTGTTAAGGGCTAGTTTCCCCAGATCTCGAGTCCGTGGACAATAAATCTCGACACAAAACTCTGGACAGCTACACTCTTAGAAAAAGGGGACCAAAAGGAGGTAACAGACCGCCTTTACCACCCTCCTCCCGGCCAGGGGTAAAGCGCTCCGCTCGTTACCTCCTCCGGCGCCGCAGATAGGAAGAATGCGGTGCTACCAGGTGAAGTTCGCCGCGTAGGGGCAACCACGGAGTCAAGTATTACCTCCCAGAGGGTGCACCTGTTTTGCACTGCCAAAGCCTGGGTGCTGCGATTGGCTGTGGAAAGGCGCAAACGAGTTCGCTAATTGGTCTCCTCGTATGACACGTCATTCATCGCGCATGCGTGGGAGAGCGCCTGCTCGGCCGGCCGGGAACGTCGGTGAGGAAGGCGCCGGCGCTCGCGGCATAACGGTCTTCTCGAACGTTCGACGGAGGCGTCCCAGCGCAGGAACGTTCTTTATTGTTCTGTTCGGCTCAGTCTCTTCTTACGAGGTCACCGAGAGCGCTGGATTGACTTCAGTCGAAGATCCTAGTCGGGTGCACCTTATGCAGGCAAGGAAATGTTCTGCACGGGCGGCAGTTGGCGTCGGTTATGACCGCCCGGGAAGACCGACCCCCGTCTTCCTTAGACAAAGGGTTGGCGGACATGTTGGCACGTCTGAAGGCGTCGAGCGTTCGACAAAATTAGTGTGTGGCGCGAACGCAAACACGGTTTAGACCATCGAAGTTATAAAGAGCAAGAACAGGAATGACTGTCGCTTGCACTAGCGCATATTTAGAAGGTTGACATACGCTAACCAGTGGCCTAGCCAG
The DNA here is from genome assembly GCA_013358835.2 of Ixodes persulcatus. NCBI lineage: Eukaryota > Metazoa > Arthropoda > Arachnida > Ixodida > Ixodidae > Ixodes > Ixodes persulcatus. The sequence continues at coordinate 80,514 of JABSTQ010002068.1, read as the reverse complement.
CAGCTTTTCCCGGTGTATGCGTGTGCGGGTGGAGGAAGGGGGAGAGCGGCGGTTCAGCGAGCCGCGGGCGGCCCGGCGACAAGACGCCTTTTGAATTGGGGGTCACCTACGTTTAAGGCGTGAGGAGTATGAGGTTTTCTCTTTTTTTGGGCCGTTGGTGTGTCGCGTTCGGACGTTAAATTGAGCATTTGATCAAATATTTAAAAATCTCAAAAGATTTTTTTTTTTTTTTTTTTTTTTTTGCAGAGCAGTAGTCGATCAGGCATTCATTGGCGGCACCGGCCAACCGGGGCGATTAATTCTGAACGTTGTTGATATTTGTAAAAGTCAGTGTTAAACACTGGTTTTTAATATCAACTTTTTTTTTTTTAATTTAACGATGTTTAATAAATAGTTTGGTAAAATGTAACGTTACCTTGAAATACCGAATATAAATGTCTGAGCTAATTATTTGTGCGCTTCGCAAACATTAATAGTAGTATATTACGGAATAAAGTCATTAAGTTGTTGCCGGCAGAGAGACTAGCAATTATAGTGTTGTCTTGGCTTTTTTTTTTCTTTTTTTTTTGCGTGTGATCAGACTTTTTTTAAAAGTCTAATCATTCAGTGGGCGAGTTAGATGTGGCTCAAGTTTGCATTATTTGAAGTTGATTAAATATATTTCTTTCGTCCTGCGGCAACGTTGCAGGGTGATTTTGTCGAGAGTACTGGATGCCTGCTTCCTTGGACGCATCTCGTGACAGTTCTTAACACTGTTTACTGCAGGTAAGCGTAGTGCGATATTTTATTTTGATTTTATTATTCCCATTTGTGCACTTGAAATGGGGCTCTTGATCTTTATGTTTATTTGTGTGTCTGCTGTTTGTTGATTTCCGAGAGAAAATTGAGTGTATACGTCGAGTAAATAAATTAGATCAAGACACACAAGGCGCTTGAGTGTGTCTTTGTCGGTGTTATTTTTTTGTGTGTGTTATCGTGCTTGTGTGCTGTTCTTCTCATGTCTAAATAAAACATATATTCAATTTTAAAATTTATTCTGGCAAATTACTGCGGCAAAAAAGTTTACATATTTGCCGAAGTTCCACATTCGGCAATTAGAAATTATTCGTGCGCTTCGCAAACATTAATAGTAGTATATTACGGAACAAGGTCATCAAGTTATTGCCGGCAGAGAGACTAGCAAGTATATTGTCTTGGCATTTTTTTTTTTTGCGTGTGATGAGGCATTTTTTAAAGCTGATCATGCAATAGGCGAGTCAGATGGATGAGTTTGCATTATTTGAAGTTGATTGAATATATTTCTTTCCTACTGCGTCAACGTTGTAGGATGATTTCGTCGAAGGGCACTGGGTGCCTGCCACCTTGGACGCAACTGCAGGTAAGCGTAGTCAGATTTATTATTTTAATGTTCTTGTTCGCATTTGGGCAATTGAAATGAGGTTCTTGATTTTTAAGTTTTCTTTGTGTGTGTGGTGTTCGTTCATTTTTCAGAGAAAATTGAGGGTATACTTCGAGTAAATAAATTAGAGTAAGACACACAAGGCGCTTGAGCGTGTCTTTTTCGGTGTGTTCTTTTTCTGTGTTTTTGTCCTTGTGTGCTGTTCTTCTCATGTGTAAATAAAACATAAATTCAATTTTAATCTGGCAGAGCACTTCGGCAAAAAATATTCGTATATTTGCCAAAGTTCGGCAGTTAGGTTTGGCGGTCATAGGGATCTGCTGTGCTGCTGAGTAGCTAATGTGGTGTAGCGCTCTGTGGTGTATGTTCTTCCTCTGCCCTTGTCTTAGAGCGCAATCATGTTTTTTTTCACGTACAATACCAACTCGCCCAGCAATCAGCACTTGTGTATACTAACCTGCTACAGTAGTTGTACCCCTTTGACTAAGATTTGTTATAAGAACTTGAAATTGGGCGAGTTGGTTATTTTATTCATGTTTTTCGACGTAGCGCACTCGAGAAACTGTCACTCAAGCATTCACACACCCAAAGAAGACACCGTGCGTTTGTTCATTGGGTGTGTGAATGCTTGAGTGACAGTTTCTCGAGTGCGCTACGTCGACAAACAAAAATAAGATTTGTTAGTCACCTAAGTAAATCGGGGTGACAAATTTAAACATGACCGGTGAATACAAAGTGCTTACTAATCTATGATTACCACCCGCCATGTGATAATTTTAGTCAGTGGTAATTAGTCAACAGTAAAACTGGTCACGTCTGGTAAGTATGGTCGATGCTTTATAATGCTGGAATCAGAGGATCATCAAATGCTCCAAATGCGTCTTGGGAAAATCTAATATTTCTTCACAGTTTCTTCAAATTCGGGATGATATGTTTCAACTTCATATCACATGATTTCCACATTTTTTTGGTTCCAGGCAGGCAGTGCAATCTACTCGGTGGCTGTCAGCTCAAGCCTCATTAATCCTGAGGCGCCCAGCTACGTGGCAGTGGAGGGAGACCTCGAAGCCGCGTCGCCTGCTGAGGCAGTCCTGGTTGCATTCTGCCTCTAGATCACCTTTAGCGATGACTAGAGCCCCGAAAGTGTTGTTCCAGATGCCTTTATTAAGCTTAGTGGATTCATCTTAGAACTTTTATAAGATGTCTAGTCATGCCGTTGAGTTTTATGCCATTTTATTTGTGACAGCCACAATAAAACATTGTCATGTACTTTCAGAACTAGGCCGTCTTCATCTATTATAAGGCCCACCTTTGAAGCACGTACTATCACACCCACAAAGGGCCATAGTACCTTTCTTTAGGGGATAAAGGTGATTCCATCAAGTGTGCATTTAACCTGTAATAAGGTGGTGAACTGGGCCAGTTGGTTGCTCTTATGCATGATTGGGAAAACAGCTCGGAAAGCGCGGACTACGAAGAACAAACACGACAGGACAGCACTTTTCTGTCGTGTTTGTTCTTCGTAGTCCGCGATTTCTGAGCTGTTTTCCTCATCGTGTGTATTTAACCCCAAAGTGGATCATAGTTCCCTCCAAAAGGAGGTAAAAGCAGTGCCCTCAATTACGTCGTCTTACCTCTCAAAAGGATCGAAATTCCCTCCTGGAGGAGGTAAAGGCTGACCCTGAAAGGATGCACTTTTAACACCAAAAGAAACTAAGGTTACCTCCAAAAGGAGGCAATATTGCACCCTAACCTAGGGGGTAAGTTTGCACCCTCGTTTCATGGGGTAACGATACCTCCAAAAGGGATCGCCCTGTGTGCAAGTCGGTTACCCCCTTAAGGAGGGTACTACAGTACCCTTTTTTTTAAGAGTGCAGCTGCCAAAAGAGGGCAGTATTTCGAAAGGGGTCTATACTCCGGCGGCCCTGGCGGCACCCGCGGCGCGCGTCGGTGGGCCGCCAGCGCGGCGCATGCGCAGAATCTTACTACGAGGGCACGTTTCCTGCGCGAGTGCGCCACTTCCGGTTCCTTTTCGTTTCGAATAGCAGACGAAAAGTTTCGCGCTTCTTGAGCGCCCAGTTCGAGCGATGGCGTGGACGTACCTTGCACGACGAAAACTCGCGCTTGCACTGTTGGTGCACCGCCTCCGCCGCAAGCGTAGGAGGTCAATGTACATACGGTACATCTTTGACAAGCGCACGGTCTACGGTACCCAAGCTTCCTCGTGTCGTAGACACACGGGTGAGGACGAATTCCCTCGATAAGCTTCTCGACGACCGAGTCCGATTCTTCAAACATGACGCCGCACGGAGTGGTGCTCCCGTCGTCTGCTATTGCTCGTATTCGCCGCGCTTCACGCGCGAGGGCTGCCGGGAGCCAGCGCGTGATGCATCCTGGTCCGGCGTCGCTGGCGCGGCCGGCGCGGAATAGGGCATGCTCAAGGGGCATGCTCCATTTTGGCGTCAAGGCGGTCAGGCTGCGTCGAACGCCGCCGGTCGCGTCGGTTACGCCATGACGCCGAAGTATAGAGCGTCGGGATTTCACCGACGTGACGTCGCTGTGACGCGCTCGCACGCGCGCACGCGATACGTCGGAGTATAACAGAGCCTTAAGTGCGGCTCTGGAAAAAAGTTGCAATCACCAGATGAACATCAGTTTTGAACGACAATCAAACAGGTTAACAGACGCGGAGTACCCCCCTAACCTTATCTCTAGTTGTTGTGAGAGCCTTCTTCAAAAGCTAAAAAGAAGTAAAAAAACGCAGCGAGGCAAGTAAAGAAAGGAAAACGAGTGCAAGTCATTCCGTACATGCATACAGTGTCTCACAATCTAAAAAAAGGTAGCTGGTAGATACGACATTAACCTGGGTTTTCCGGCACCGTGTAAGCTTGCCAGGATTTGTCCGATGTTGACAAGGCAGAAAAAGGCACCGTGCTCCAAGAAACACGCGGTTCAAAATACTGCGTGCGTCACCAATGTGGTGTACGAGATTTCGTTTAGTTGTGGCAGAGTCTACATTGGGCAGACTGGGCGCTGCTTCAATGATAGCGCACGTGAACATAATTTGTGTGTGCGCAACAACGCGGGGGGGCCATCTCACTGACCATTGTAGGCGATGTGGGAGCAAACCTGACCTGACTGGCACAAAGTTTTAAGAAAGGCAAAGGAAAAAAAAAACGAAAAGAGAGATTATAGAGGAATTCTACATAAAAAAGAAAGAAAACAATGCGTGAGCGCTCCGTCTTTGTATTTGCTTCAGAGTGAGATGGAGTTTCTGGAAGGTTGGCTCTGATTGTGGCGATTGAATCCGATGTGGTTTGGGCAATGTGTATAGATAGGTGACAATGGAGTTAATAGAAATTTCAGCCCTTGAATACAAAAGTCTAGGTTATTTTATTTTTTTATGCCGACTATTGTCGGGTGGGTAGCCTATCTCGATGATGTGGCGCTTCTAAACTTGAGGCGCTGGCCCAATTTCTTCCCGCAAGACACTCGCATTTTAGAAGCACTGCACTCCGGGTGTTCTTTGCCAGGTGTCACTGCGAAACTAGTAGGCAAAAGACAGGCGCCTTGAATATCCTGCTCAACGTGTTGACCTTTTTTGGAGTTTGGAGCAGCAGGCTATCTCGCTGTTCCGACGCGTCCATTAGCCGGGAAACCTAGGCCGTCGTTTTCTTCGTCAATGTGGTTTCAAGTGACAGCACGGTGTGGGACGAGCGCTTCCGCCAAGTTCATATTTTGAGAAAATTTCATCACACAGTTCCCGAAGAATTTCAGAACAAAATATATCTGCGCCAAGGCCATTCACAAGAAGGTGCACAAAGTGTGCTTCAGTGTACAATTCCGTAATAATGGGGTAGTGTCATTTCCGCTAACAACGATATTTTCAGTGGTTACTCGCAATCTTAAGAATGGCCTGCTGATTTTCGCTCAGGCTTTTCTTGTACTACTCATTTACAGAACTTTCTTAACAACAATGTACAATGCTATGACGATGATAAACATGTTGATTGCCTTTTTATGGACTCTTAAAAGATCTTCGACATGTTCCTGCATTTCTTTCTTGTTCAATCTAAGAAAACTACAAATGCATGGTTATACCTATAATTGGATTGGTGATTACTTGAGCTAACAAAAACAGACTATGTTTATTAACAACATAGAATTTCCTAATGTAAAGTGATATCAGGTGTAAAGCAATGGTCGGTAATCGGACCGCTCTTATTAATGCTTATTAATTATATTGTTAAAATATGTATTCGAACATTAGATTATATGCTCACGATTCCATTTTATGCCGATGTGCCCCCTGTGATGCCGAAATTTGTGCCATCCGAAGTTATTTAGATAGGATTGATATTTTGGGTTCTAAGAGGTGCATAACTTTATTACATCTAAATGTATCAACATCGGGTTTGCAAGAAAACGCTACACATTTTACGCAGCATACAGAGTTGATTGTTCGGTTGAACGTTTAACTAAGGCTAAATATCTAGGGGCTAAACAAGTTACATATATGACTGCAAAAGCTAGTTTGTCACTAGGATTTCTGAAATGTAATTTTAGGGTGGTCCCCCAAAATTAAAGGAAGCAATACCTTTATCGTGTGTGGCCTATAGTGAATATCATCGAGCAATTTTGAACTTTTCAGAAAAATCTTATTTGATTTAGTAGAAAGATACAGCTTGTATAACGCAATTTACATCCTCGACAGAATTTAAACCTCTGAGTGCTAGACGTCAGTGTAGAGGTTGCAAACGTATACATATTATTTAAAAAAAATGTCCCTGGTGCTTGTAAATGTAAACATATTTTAGAATCTACTTATGTATCACATCGAAGTGATGATGCAATAATATTTATTTTGGAGAGGAAAATTGCTCGGTTCAAATGTTAACTTTTTCCGCGGTGTATTGAATGATTAAACAGGCTGACCAGTGACATATACTAAAAATAGTATTTGTTAGAGCTGTTCTTTGATCAATTATCTAGCATATATGTAGGGCTCCGTGTTTTCGGAGTTTATTTTTCGTGAAATTCGGAGGGTGTTTTTCGGAGTTTATTTTTTAGCAAACATTTTGTGTTTATCGGAGTTTATTTTCGTAAATCCACAATTCTCCGAAATTCGGAGATTAATTTCGCAGTGTTTCCTATTAAAAAATAATAAATAATAACCGGATACAAACGTATGCCACATAAAAAAAAAAACGCGCTTGTATCAATTAAGATTTCTTCATTTGAATTTGGCGTTTGTGTCATTTGCAATACTAATTTGTCCCACGACAAAAGTCGCACACAAGTGTGCTTCGATAAACGTCGATACCTTAAAATCAATAAACTGCCGGAGGTATCCACAAGGAAGCTCGTAGTCATCCCATCAATCTATCCCGCGGCCGCACAAGGTGGAGTGGTTAAGGATGTAATAGAGAAGTTTCAGCTGCCCCTCTTCAAAATTTTATACAATCTCTATGGTCCATAGCTTTCACTGTTACCCCCCAGAAACATAACCTCTCCTTTCTCTAAATCCCAAATCCCATGGCCCAAACTGGAAACCAAAAGAGTGGCTTTTGTCTTGACACGAATGGTACGATGACCTGTTTCCCTGAACCAACCTTGACGAGACAAGCCGTAAGACCCCCTTTTGACAACGAGTCCGAGGCTTGAAAGATAATTATGGTGTCATTTTCCCAGGACCACTAGTCCTGCGCTGCTCAAACTGTAAAAAAAAAAAGAAAAACGAAAATTTTTCTTTTTTTGCTTGGGGGGGGGGGGGGGGATGGCATGGGAACATAACAATTCGGAGTTTATCGAATAAATCCGAATTGACAAAAATTTTACCGGCGGGTGTTTTTCAGAGTTTTTCGGATTTATCCGAAAACACGGAGCCCTCCATATATGTAAACTTCGTTCTGCTCTGATTCCACTTCCAAAACAATTACTTTTGTATCTTTTTGTAAAGTTCAATCTACATTTTTGTGTTGGTGCCAATAGTATTGAAATACCTCTCGAGGCATTGTAAGCATTCAAATGAATGCAAACACTGACAATTCAACACCAGAAGCACCTATAATGGCGCAGCTATACGTTCCTGGAACACTGTACTCGAATTTGCTGTTGTTACTCACTTTTAGCAAAGTAGTCTGTTTTGCGTTACTTAATTCACTTTTTGCTATAGTCACTAACCGGCAAGAAGGCGCAGCGCGACGCGAGCCCTTGACACCATGTTGTCCGATTTTGTTGAGCGAGGTGCTACATACATAGCGAAGCCGCATTTGCGGTGTGCCATACCCAGATAACTCGTGGGATGAAAGTTGTCGGAAGACTTTAAATTTGATAATTACATGGGGCGAATTCTTCTTGTAATGTAAAACTGCAGTTCCGCGGCCGCTACAATAATGCCGGTGCTGACTGTACTTCGGATCATGTTCGCGGTAGAAATGTCACGTCTGTGTGGGAGTAACGCGATTCGTTCTAATTGCAAATGAATGGCCATTTCATCTTTGATACCTTAAAACAAAGTGTGATATATATCTCAGCAGACGTAACCCGTAATAGAAGAAAAAGAAAAGCGCACGTTTTGATATTTTTGGAGACACACCATTATAAGTTCTAGGTTCACAGATTTCTAATGCGACCAAGTCGCGTTCTGCTTTTATTAATATACAAGTAAAAAACACGTGCAGTCTCCTATTTACGTCTTTTTTCGAAATCGAGAATGCATATTTTTATTTATTTTCTTGACAAGCGTCTTTATTATACTAACTGAAAATGTCATAACTCAATTTAGCCTTGTAACTGAGCAATGAAGCTTGAGGGCTATTTTTATGAGCCTAGCAACTCAGCATTAAAAAAAAAAAATGGTAGAAGCGCAACTCCAGCCGTTTAGTCGAAAAATGTGCCTTAAAATGTTTAAAATTAAAAATTTCATCCTGGGAGTTTAAGATTTTTTTCGGATAGCATTTTAATAGCTGGTATGATATTTTTTATTTGTGTTCGAGCAGAACTGGTTTGGCCCTCTTTAAGGCTAATTTCTTTGTATTTGTGTTGAAAGGCGTTTGGAATAATTTCACAGTAAAGCAGTATTTTAAAGCTTGACGATGTATGCGAAAAACACAATTCGGAGAAAATGAGTTATTTAGAAAGGTAATATATTATGAGAATTTTCTTCGTCCCATTTAAATTACTCCCCACGATTCTAATTTTTCAAAAACTAATGGTTCTAAATATCGAATACTATTTTAGCTTTTGCAGGCACACTTGCGCAATCTCTTGATTGTATACGCAAACTCATCTCTGTTACGTCACGGCGCGGTGGTGGCGCGTCGGGCGCACTTCCGGTGTTTGGCTGTGGGCGGAAGCCGCCATGGGGCACGTGCATTCTTGTGTTACTTCGGAAGAAACCGGACAAAAAGTGCCTTTTCGTCAAATGGCCGCGACTGGGCTTTACCAAAAGAGTCGGGAAAGGTTTGAAGGTCAGTTTTTAGGTGTTTCCTGCCTGCTCGGTTCGTCCGAGAACGTGAAAAGGGGCCGTGAAAAAGAAAAACAGACGCCGTCGGACCACGATTGCTTGGGCGGAAAGCACTTTCGATTGAATTCACGGATACTTGTGGTCGTCAGATTTATTTGTTTTGTTCCAACATGAATGGGGGAAATCGACAAGTTGCACGGACCACCTGCGGGCTACGTTCAGTGCGTCATCACGTTCAAACGGCCGTCTCATCGTTCGAGCTGTCGTCTGCTCTCTCAAACGTTTCTGCTTGTCGTCTGCTCGTTCAAACGACAGCGGCCCATACACTCTTAAAAAAAGGGTACTGTAGTACCCTTAAGGGGGTAACCGACTTGCACACAGGGCAACCCCTTTTGGAGGTATCGTTACCCCTGCAACGATGGTGCAAACTTACCCCCTGGGTTAGGGTGCAACATTGCCTCCTTTTGGAGGTAACCTTAGTTCCTTTTGGTGTTAAAAGTGCATCCTTTCAGGGTCAGCCTTTACCTCCTTTAGGGGGGAATTTCAACCCTTTTGAGAGGTAAGACGACGTAATTGAGGACGCTGCTTTTACCTCCTCTTGGAGGGAACTATGATCCACTTTGGGGTTAAATACACACGATGAGGAAAACAGCTCAGAAATCGCGAACTACGAAGAACAAACACGACAGAAAAGTGCTGTCCTGTCATGTTTATTCTTCGTAGTCCGGGCTTTCCGAGCTGTTTTCCCCATCATGTATAACAGCAACAGACTGGCCCCGTTCACCACCTTATTACAGGTTAAGTGCACACTTGATGGAATTACTTTTACCCCCTAAAGAAAGGTACTATGGCCCTTTGTGGGTGTGATAGTACGTGCTTCAAGGGTGGGCCTTATAATAGATGAAGACAGCCTAGTTCTGAAAGTAAATCACAATGTTTTATTGTGGCTGTCACAAACAAAATGGCATAAAAATCAATGACATGACTAGACATCTTATAAAAGTTCTAAGATGAAACCACTAAGCGCAATAAAGGCATCTGGAACAACACTTTCAGGGCTCTAGTCGTAGCTAAACATGAACTAGAGGCAGAATGCAACCAGGACTGCCTCAGCAGGTGACGCGGCTTCGAGGTCTCCCTCCACTGCCACATAGCTGGGCGCCTCAGGATTAATGAGGCTTGAGCTGACAGCCCCCGGGTAGATTGCACTGCCTACCTGGAACCAAAAAAATGTGGAAATCATGTGATATGAAGTTGAAATATATCATCCCCAATTTGAAGAAACTGTGAAGAAATATTAGATTTTTCTAAGACGCATTTGGAGCATTTGATGGGCCACTGATTCCAGCATTATAAAGCATCGACCATACTTAGTAGACGTGACCAGTTTAACTGTTGACTAACTGCCACTGACTAAAATTATCAAATGGCGGGTGGTAATCGTAGATTAGTAAGCACTTTGTATTCACCGGTCATGTTTAAATTTGTTACCCCGATTTACTTAGGTGACAAACAAATCTTAGTCAAAGGGGTACAACTAGTGTAGCAGGTTAGTATATACAAGTGCTGATTTTTGGGCGAGTTGGCATTGTATGTGAAAAAAACATGGTTGCGCTTTAAGACAAGGACAGAGGAAGAACATACACCACAGAGCGCTACACCACATTAGCTACTCAGCACCACAGCAGATCCCTATGACCGCCAACCCTAACTGCCGAACTTCGGCAAATATGCAAATATTTTTGCCGAAGTGCTCTGCCAGATGAAAATTGAATTTATGTTTTATTTAGACATGAGAAGAACAGCACACGAGGACGAAAACACAGAAAAAGAACACTCCGAAAAAGACACACTCAAGCGCCTTGTGTGTCTTACTCTAATTTATTTACTCGAAGTATACCCTCAATTGTCTCTGGAAAATGAACGAACACCACACACACAAAGAAAAGATAAAAATCAAGAACCTCATTTCAAGTGCCCAAATGCGAACAAGAACATCAAAATAATATATCTGACTACGCTTACCTGCAGTTGCGTCCAAGGTAGCAGGCATCCAGTACCCTCGACGAAATCACCCTACAACGTTGACGCAGTAGGAAAGAAATATATTCAATCAACTTCAAATAATGCAAACTTGGCCATCTGACTCGCCTATTGCATGATCAGCTTTTAAAAATGCCTGATGACACGTAAAAAAAAAAATGCCAAGACAATATACTTGCTAGTCTCTCTGCCGGCACTAAATTAATGACCTTATTCAGTAACATACTACTATTAATGTTTGCGAAGCGCACGATTAATTTCTAACTGCCGAATGTCGAACTTCGGCAAATACTTAAAAGTTTTTTGCCGAAGTAATTTGCCAGATTAAAATTTAAAATTGAATCTATGTTTTATTTAGACATGAGAAGAACAGCACACAAGCACGAAAACACGAAAAATAACACCGACAAAGACACACTCAAGCGCCTTGTGTGTCTTACTCTAATTTATTTACTCGAAGTATACACTCAATTTTCTCTCGGAAATTAACAAACAGCACACACACAAAATAAACATAAAGATCAAGAGCCCCATTTCAAGTGCACAAATGGGAACAAGAAATTAAAAATAAAATATCGCACTACGCTTACCTGCAGTAAAAATTGTTAAGAACTGTCACGAGATGCGTCCAAGGTAGCAAGCATCCAGTACCCTCGACGAAATCACCCTGCAACGTTGCCGCAGGACGAAAGAAATATATTCCATCAACTTCAAACAATGCAAACTTGAGCCATATCTAACTCGCCTACTGAATGATTACTTTTAAAAAAACCTGATCACACGCAAAAAAAAAAAAGCCAAGACAACACTATAATTGCTAGTCTCTCTGCCGGCAACAACTTAATGACTTTATTCGGTAATATACTACTTTTAATGTTTGCGAAGCTCATGAATAATTTCTAACTGCGGAATGTCGAACTTCGGCAAATATGTAAATATTCTTGCCAAAGTAATTCGTCAGATTAAAATTGAATGTATGTCTTATTTAGACATGAGAAGAACAGCACACAAGGACGAAAACACAAAAAAAAGAACACCGAAAAAGACAGTCAAGCGCCTTGTGTGTCTTGCTCTAATTCATTTACTCGAAGTATACCCTCAATTTTCTCTCGGAAATCTAATTCATTTACTCGAAGTATACCCTCAATTTTCTCTCGGAAATCTAATTAATTTACTCGAAGTATACCCTCAATTTTCTCTCGGAAATGAACGAACAGCACACACAGAAAATCAACATAAAAATAAAGAGCCCCATTTCAAGTGCACAAATTGGAACAAGAAAATTAAAATAAAATATCGGACTCCACTTACCTGCAGTAAGCAGTGTTAAGAACTGTCACGAGATGAGTCCAAGGTAGCAGGCATCCAGTACCCTCGACGAAATCACCCTGCAACGTTGCCGCAGGACGAAAGAAATATATTCAATCAACTTCAAATAATGCAAACTTGAGTTATATCTATAACTCGCCTACTGAATGATCAGAGTTTTAGAAATGCCTGATCACACGCAAAGAAAATGCCAAGACAATATAATTGCTAGCCTCGCTGCCTGTAACAACTTCATGACCTTATTCCGTAATATACTACTATTAATGTTGTGCGAAGCGCACGAATAATTAACTCAGACATTTATATTCGGTATTTCAAGGTAACGTGACATTTTACCAAACTATTTAATAAACCTCGTTAAATTAAAAAAAAAACAAAAAAAAAACGTTGATATTAAAAATCAGTGTTTAACCCTGTCTTTTCCAAATATCAACGACGTTGACAATAAATCGCGCCGGTTGGCCGGTGCCGACAATGAATGCCTGCGGAAAAAAAAAACACCTTATGAAATTTTTAAATATTTGATCAGATCCTTAATTTAACGTCCGACGCGATACACTAACGGCCCCAAAACGAGAAAACCTTAAACGTAGGCGACCCCCCATTCAAAAGGCGCCTTCACCCGGCCGCCCGGTTCGCCGAACCGCCGCTCTCCCCCTTCCTCCACCCGCGCACACATACACCGGGAAAAGCTGCTGGCTATGCCACTGGTTAGCGTATGTCAACCTTCTAAATATGCGCTAGTGCAAGCGACAGTCATTCCTGTTCTTGCTCTTTATGAACTTCGATGGTCTAAACCGTGTCTGCGTTCGCGCCACACACTAATTTTATCGAACGCTCGACGCCTTCAAATGTGCCAGCATGTCCGCCAACCCTTTGTCTAAGGAAGACGGGGGTCGCCTTCCCGGGCGGTCATAACCGACGCACACTGCCGACCGCGCAGAACATTTCCTTACCTGCATACGGTGCACACGACTTGGATCTTCGACTGAAGTCAATGCAGCTCTCTGGGTGACCTCGTAAGAAGAGACTGAGCCGAACAGAACAATAAAGAACGTTCCTGCGCTGGGACGCCTCCGTCGAACGTTCGAGAAGGAAGACCGTTATGCCGTCACGACCAGGAGCGTCGGCGGGGAAGGCTTCGACGCTCCCGGTCGGCCGGGCAGGCGCTCTCCCACGCATGCGCGAAGAATCACGTGTCATACGAGGAGACCAATTAGCGAACTCGTTTGCGCCTTCCCACAGCCAATCGCAGCGCCCAGGCTTTGGCAGTGCAAAACAGGTGCACCCTCTGGGAGGTAATACGTGCCTGCCTCCTTGGTTCCCCTTCGCGGCGAACTTCACCTGGTAGCACCGCATTCTTAGTGTCTGCTACGCCTGAGTAGGTAACAAGCGGTGCGCTTCACCCCTGGCCGGGAGGAGGGTGGTAAAGGCGGTCTGTTACCTCCTTTTGGTCCCCTTTTTTCTAAGAGTGTAGACCAAACGTTGACCCGGTAATTGCGATAAAAAGTGCAGACCTCAAAAGACGGTTAAGTTTGAAGGTTGCTTCGCGTAAGTAGTCTCGGTGTAAACAGTATATATAAGGAGACGTTGATATTTGTTACCAGTGGCCATCACCGACTTGTTATGCCTGATTCACTCGGTCCGATTCTGCTTGCGATTTTCAGTATCGACGTAGACATCTCAGCTACGGTTCAGGCTTCTGCAGCCCGAGCGACGTCATGACTGAAAATAGCGAGCAGAACCTCAGCATGTGAATCAGGTTCTAGCGGTCATTCTGCGGCGTCCACGCGGAATGAATCGTCGCATGTTACATTATTCACGCCAAGTTTTGCGGTGTAACTAGCCTCGTTAATTTCGCCGAGGCCGCTCAAGTAGTCGGACACTGCCAGGAAGACGTATAATCAACAATTCCAACGCGAAAAAGAGCGCGGGGACTCACACCGACGCCGACAACATCCCATTCCACTGGTTTGTTCTTTGGGCGACGGCGAGCTTCTCGCCCACACCACCATCGTGCATCGTGCAACAAACCTGAGCGTCCGCTAGGGGCGCTCAGGTTTGTTTGTAAACATAAGTTGGTGTATAGATAGGCAATTCTAAGTGACATTCCCGAAGGCGATACGGATGGCGTCACTAATCCTCGTTACTGCCATTTTCTGGCGTTTCGATACCGATGTGTTGCTGCGTTGTCGTTAGAGCCGCCTAACGCCACATTCCGTGGGTGCGGGAAGGACTTGGCAAATTATTCTTTCCCCAGTTTTTATTTTATTTTAAACTTAATACGAGTCATCCCGAGTTCTCTTCCAAATAAGCTGGAAGAGTATTCGTACCATGCGTGTTTATGAAAAAGGCGACCTCCTTCTATACTAAAAAGAGGAGAAGGTATTCGAGAGAAAAAAAAAAAGCAGAGAGCATCGTTTGTTGTGCGGAATAGCGCCAATGATGTGACGTCCAAAAAAAAACATAACAAAAGAAGTAGACCGCAGAAAAACAAATGAGAAAAAAGGAAAGCAGAAAGACAAAAAGGAGGAGAGCTGGGTGTGCAACATAGCACGGACTCATTTACACTCAGATAAACACATAGACTTGTAGGCAGGCGAGATATTTTGCCCCTTAGTTTGAATAAATCAGAAGGCATATTTTATAAACTACAGTCAATCTATACAGCGTCGATTATAGCACCGCAATCGCAATTCTACTCTAGATAAGTTGCTGAAACTGGTCACACAATTACACCTTTGCTACGTGCTCATGGAAGTAAGAAGTGAGAGCGGCACAGTATGCTCTGTAACTTAAGACGAAGGCTGTATGTTTTATTAGATCTAATTTTTGCACGCAGAGAGCAGTTTTCAATTACGTTTTCTCGCTGTACTTATTTACTGATTATGGAGTCATCAACAGACCTATTCAAGAAAGTCATGGTAAACTAACTATTTTACCTGCACCTTCTTCAGTTTCCCATATATTGGCGTAAAAAGTGGCAAGGAACATTAAACAATAATACAGCGAAGCCAATTCTTTAACAGCAGGTCTCGTATCACGTATTGTTTGCATCATCTTTCTAGCTCTTCAGTAATTCCTTTTTCGTCGTACGGATAAAACATACCCTACTGCAATAAAATGATAGATAGACCAATTTTTGTTCATTACCTTCTTGCCTTTTAGCCCTGAAATGCGACGTGACACGTCCGCCTGCAAACAAATTATACTGCGCTATGTCGGATTGTATCGCAAGATATATTTCTTTCGTGCAATTGCCGAACCTGCCCTGCATCATTCAGTCCTCTTAGCCTCTTCGTCTTCTCAATAAACCATTTTTTCTCTCCTCGATGCCACGTGCAGAGTGATCGCCACTCGGCGAACCTTGTCGCCGGCTTGTAGTACATTTTCTAGGTGGATATTACACTTAAACGTACATGCGCATGTGAACATCAGTTCATAGACAGTATAAAAATGTGAAAAAATAAGCTTGAAAATACTTCGTACTAGTGGGGTATGATGTTAATAATCGTAAAATAACTCGGAGCAAAATTGTACCTGAAATCATGATATCCTAAAACGTGTGTCTTTCAGAAGACCGGCAGTAACTGGCCAAATCCGTCTAAAATATATGCGCAATTTTGATGAACTGAAGAATGTGCCGCACTAGCGAACGGCTTAAAATCAAGTATAATATTACTAATATAATTACTATTATTATTATTATTATTACTCGTTTTTAATACAAAAAAGCCACGACCTCCTGAGCATGGTATCGTTCTTACTGATTACCAGCTGAGCGTTAGGAAAAGCGATGGAGAGAGAAAGATACCCACTGCTGGTGTCGGGTCGGGCCTGCAAATGTGCTCCGGATTTCACAAACATTACCGTCGTAGCAAGACACCGAAAGCAGCTTGGAAGGGAGCTCCTCGAGGCGCTGGCCATTGAGGAGCGGGAGGGAGAATGCGTGAGTGTTGCCTCCATCGCGCTCTTGCCCAAAGAAAAAATGTATCTGAGGAGAGCGGCCCCTCGGATGAACCAAGTTGGGACTTTTTGACTGCAAGATCCGACCGAGTAAAACGAGGGTGACACCGCCGGAAGTATAAAAGACAAAAAGAAGGAAGTTTTGCAAGATCCGAAAGTCGAAGAAGAGGAAAACTCCACGGTTCGTGGGGAAAAAAAGGACGTTTCCGTCTAAGCTCTGACTGAAGAAGAAGAAGCTACCCTTTTAGGATGAGGTTGAGGAAAAGGAAGTTTATTAAAAGGGTTGCTAGTCCAGCAGTGTGTATATTTCTCTCTCCGTCGCTTTTCCTAACGTTCAGCTGGTAATCAGTAAGCATGGATAACCAACCGGCTCAGCTACAGGCCATCACTACATGGTATCGTTCCTGGGACTTTCCCAGTATAACCATATTAAGAACTGCACAGGAAACTTTCAGGATCTTTGTCTTACAAATGCTCTGATTAAGCCATGTAGAGGCCTCGCTTGTACATGTAGATAACTATCACCCCCCCCCCCCCCCCGCATTCCGTATAAACATGCGACTGGCACTACCAAAACCTACATGATTGACACAGTAACAGTTCTGCTCTTGCCGTGGAGATTATGTCAATTTATACCACTTCTATGCAGAAGCTAATTGGACCGCCACTCAAGAGCTTGATGATGCTAATGATCAGGTACGCGCAATGACCGCTGTAGTTAAAGAGGGCATGGCGAAGTATATACGCCAAAAAATGTCTCGCAACAAAACCACCCCTCGAGAAAAAACGGTTAAAGTGCAGGCGAGCTGGTGTAAGTTATACATGATGATTCAAAACCTGAGACTGTAGTTTGAAAAACGGAAATTCGTGAAGTAGGAAGAAAAAGAGAGACGTTGTCTGTCCCTTTTTCTTCCTACTTCACGAATTTCCGTTTTTCAAAACACAATCTCAGGTTTACAATCATCATGCACCCCTCGTGGTTTTCAGCAGAGCAGATGAAGAGCCTAAAAAAGAAAAATTACGCTCACAGAATGTATGCTAAAAAAGGGACGCTTTCTTGGTATGAGGAGTTTAGTCAATGAAGGAAACACATCCAGGCTCTGCTCAAGGTGGATCGGCGCAGGCACATGGACAATGTGGAGGGTAGTCTCTGGCGGAATCCGAAGGAAGTTTGGCGCTATGTAAATGGCTGGTCTGAACAAAAAGAAAAGTCCAGAATAACTTCAATTCAAAGCGAGTGATTTATTACTGATTCAGCGAATATCGCAAACACATTTGCAGCTCATTTTAGTTATGTTTACAAATGCCACCGTAAGCGGGATTGTCGTGATGAAGGGGATATCTTCCGCGATATCTTTTTTGAGGTCGATATTACGGTGCCAGATGTCATGGTTGCCATAAAGAAGCTCAGTAATTCAATATCGGCGGGTCCGGACAATATTCCTGGTTCCATTGTTAGGGCCTACGCGGAGCTGTTGGCACCTACCATGGCAACTGTCTTTAATACGTCAGTAAAGGCTGGTGTGTTTCCAGAGTTATGGAAAACATCTAACGCTGTACCTGCTTAAAAATCTGGGAAGAAGTCGGACGCCTCGAACTACTGACCTGTGTTGCTACTTTGTGTGGTTTCGAAGGTTTTTGAAGCTGCTGTGCACTTATATATGTCTTACTTTCTTTAGAAATACCATTGTTGCATGTCAGCACGGCTTCATGCCGGGTCGGTCCACAGTAAACAATTTAATGTGTTTTATGAATATCGCTGTGCCCATTGTGAGTAATCGTAGTCAGCTTGATGTAATCTATTTCGACCTGAGGAAGGCATTGAATTTAGTCGACCATAATCTTCTCTTGAACAAATTACAGCGAATGGGAGTGAGAGGATCAATGCTTGCTTGGTTTTCTTGTTACCTAAGAGGCCGCCAGAATAGAGTTAGAATTGAGGGTGTGTACACTTCTTCATATCACAGAACTTCTGATGTCCCCCAGGGCTCGGTTCTGGGACCCCTATTGTTCACGTTGTTTGTCAATGTTGTACAGTCATGCCTATTCTACTCATCCGTTCTTCAGTTTGCGGATGACATGAAGATATTTCGACAAATCCAGTCAGAGGATGACTGCCACAAGCTGCAGGGAGATATAGACAGAATTGGAAACTGGTGCTCGGTCAATAATTTAGTGCTCAATATAACAAAAACGAAAGTTATCCCCATCAGTCGCAAAATGAGACAAATAATGTTCCCATACAAAAATGAGTCCGAGAGAATTGCGCGTACTGAAACAGTTCGAGATCAGGGTGTTTAATTCGACTCAAATCGAAAGTTTCGCTCTCATGTAGAGAAAAGATTTGTTACTGCAATGAGAACACTAGGGGTGATCAGCCGCATAACGAGTGAATTCTTGCAGCCTTTTGTATTTATCACAATCTTCAAAGGTCTTTGCCAATGTTGCTTGGAATATGCATCTGTAGTCTGGAACGGGTTGGCGAGATCATATAAAGCTTTACTTGACCGCGATCAAACGAAATTCGCCTACATTCTTAACTACCGCTACTTGCAAAAAGAGCCATGCAGTTATTTCAGTGTCTGTAGCTGCTACAACATCGAAACTTTGTATCAGCGCTGGCTCTCTGCTGCCATTTTATTTATCTTCAAATGTTTACAGGGCAAGATTGATTTTCCTGAGATTTTATCCTCTATTTCGTTGCGTGTGCCCCACTACAGCACTCTGTGTAGTAGCGCATTTTATCCCCCGGTGGCAAATATGTTGAATTCTGCTACCCGCATGCAACTAAAATACAATGACTGCGACGAAAAACTAGACATATTCAACGACATCATTTCAGGTCTTCGCGCATCATTAAGGCTATTGTAACGCAATTGATGGTGCTCTTGATTTGTTTTTACCACGGTTGTTCCTGGAGCGAATTGGCGAATGAACCTCTGTGGACTGATTGGATATGTTTTTACCTGCGTTAATGTTCGTCTTCACTTATTTTCTCTTATTGTCTTCGTGTCACTTTTTATGCCTCTTTCAGTCTTGTACGTAACGCGTTTCAAGTAATAGATTACTTCTAATCGATTACATTTTACTGTAATTTTCTAACGCTTCAATTACTTCCTTTAAGGAGCAACGAACCTTGTAATTGAATTACTTTAGGTTAGATGTGCTGAAGCGGCTGAAGTTACTGAGCTCTGGGCAACGGTCATTTGTTTTTTTCGAAACTACTAAGCACGGGATTTCGAGGATTAGTAGGCCACTTCACTATGCTTAGTTTCCTGGGTACATTTTTTTTTTGGTACACCGGAGAGTTCGTCCGGGTATGAAAAATTACCTTATCTATTCTTTTGTGAGTAATGTATTTAAACAGCGCTCTTTTTATTTATTTATTCATTTTTTCACGAGAGGAATTGGGTGTGTTGGCGTAGCTCACTAAGCTCTAAGCAAAAACGGTCAAGGCTTTTTTTTCTTTTTTTTTTCGGAACAACTGAGCGCAAGGCCCCAAGGAATCTGCTACCGCAATAAAAAAAGTTGAATGAAAAGTAACTTGGGAAGTAACTAATTACAGTAGAGGAATATTTCGATTACTTTCTTGAGGCTGTAATTGTAATTGTAATCGGTTACTTTTTTCAGTAACGTGTACAAGTCTGGCCTTCTTTACGCATTGATTTCCCTCTCTAATTTATGTCAGTGTTTTCCTCGTTTTTCAACAAAAAAGCTTCTGGCTATTCTTGAACCAGCAATAAACATTATTATTATCATTATTATTATTATTATTATTATTATTATTATTATTATTATTATTATTATTATTATTATTCGTTCCATCATCATCATTACCGAAGTGTGCCAGCACAGAGACCAATGGTTATTACCTGGAAACTAGAGTAAACACTGTGGGGATATATTGCTGCGTGCATGATCGAGAAGATACGCTTCCCCGTTCTTCTAGAAGGTTCGCGTATACTCTTACCCTGAGCGTAAACGATATGGAGGCCAGAATGATCTTGCCTAGTCAGACCGCCCGATTTCTTTCCCGAACATTCTAGGTCGAATACTCGAGAATCATGGAACCTCGGTTACGTCATGGGACTAGCTGAAAGGAGAGCTCCGACGGATGTCCGTCGGTCAGCACCGACGGGAGAGAGCCGAGTACTTCCTTCCAACGAGGAAGCAAGGCCCCAACGAAACCATCACCAGCTTCGCTGAAGATGTCTTTTTGTGAGGTGCAGGGCCTCCTATCAAAAGTTCGTCACGAGGACCACAGTGCGTCCATCCTGCAGCTCTGTTACGCCCTTTGCGATGCCCACTCCTCTTCAAAGAGGCAGTTGGACGTTGCCTTCCAGAAGAACTTTCTCGCGGGCGACTGCATCGGTCACTACAGGCACAAGAACACTCGACCGCGACAGCAGGTTCACGTGGTCCCAAATGATTCGGACAGCTGCTGGTGTCGTTTTGGATCCCTTCGGAAGTAGGACGGGCTTTCCATGCGTAAACCTGTTCGCTCCAAGGTCGATCCCGACACCGTATTCACACGGGAGGTTCATGCCAAGGATGACGTCTCTCGTATAGTCCTGAAGGACGACGAGCTTAACTGGACAGGCCTCCCCGTGAATTTTGACGCGAGCTGTGCAACTCCCAACAGGCGTGATGAGGTGTCCTCCGGCGGTGCGTATTCGCGGGCCGTCCCAGGGATTCGTGACTTCCCGAAGGCGGCGAGACAGCTTCCCACTCAAAGCGGAGTAAGCTGCTCCGGAGTCCACGAGTGTCGACGTGCCGTGGCCGTCGATAACAAGGTTGAGGCTGTGGGGAAGGTCTTCTAGAAGGAAACGTACAACTGCTTCAGGGAAGAGGAGTGGGCTTCGCAAGGGACGTTGTAGATTACCGGCAGCTCAACTCGATGACGAGGAAAGATGTGTATCTCCTCCCCCGCATCGACGACACACTGGACCGGCTGCGCCACTCCCGATACTTTTCGTCGATGGACCTGAAGTGTGGCTACTGGCAGATCGAAGTCGACGAACGGGACCGAGAAAGGAATGCCTTCGTCACGCCTGATGGATTGTAAGAGTTCAAGGTGATTCTCTTAGGACTGTGCAAGGCGCCGGCAACTTTCCAGTGTGTCATGGACACCCTACAGGCAGGAATAAAATGGCAGGGCTGTCTCATTTACCTTGACGACGTCGTGCTATTCTCGGCCAACTTCAACCAGCACTTGCGACGCCTTCGGGCCGTTCTTCAAACAATCAGGACCGCCGAACTCACCCTCCAGCCGACGAAGGGCCGGTTCGCCTACGGCGAACTGAACTTCCTTGGTCACGTTGCGAGCAACGAAGGTGTTCGTCTTGACCCTGAGAAGGGTCGCGCCGTAGTGAAATTTGCTCCGCCCAGCGACAACAAGCTGTTGGGCACCGTTGCAGAATTATCTTTCCGATGCTTGTCGTCGCGAGAGTGGGGGCCCTCCGGCGTTCTTGGGGGATGTTTCGGAAGGTCGACTTCGGTAACTTCACCTCGGGGGTTGCCGCGCTTAGTTTCCCCGAAGAGGGGCGGGGGGCGGCAGGCTTTCATGGTGGGGTCTAGTCATTGGCGAAGCTGGACGTTGTGGTTAAGGCGACCGGGACCCACCATGACGGCGCAGGCATCGTAGGGGGTTGACGTCGCAGGTAGCCTTCAATCTCTCGAAGTCGCTCACCATAGCGTGGTCGCGGGTCGTCGGGGTGGAAACCGCGTAGCCCCAGCTGCCGGTACGGGCAATGGCGGTGGATATCGTCGGCTCCCCCGCAGTGGTAGCACAGTGGGCGTCGGTCAGCCGTGAGCCACACGTCCGTCTTCCTTGTCGCCAGTGTTCGGCTCGGACGTACGGAGCTTGCCGAGCGTAACGCGGCGTAGGGGTTTCCCGTCGAGGGAGCTCCGGGTGCTGGTACTGGCGGGTTGCTGGCGGCGGTCGTCGGGCCATGGCGGCGTAGCTCAGCGTCGGCTCCTCCTGCGCCACCATGGTGAGGGGTACCTCTGGTCGGAGCGTCCATTGAATTTCTTCGGGGACAGCCTCGGCGATGGAGAGGAATGCCGGAGGACTGGCCGCAGATAGCAAATTTTGGAGTAACGGCTGAAAAGGTGGAACTTCAGTGGTCTTTTGAACTGCCGTGTTCATGATGCCGCGTGCATGATCGAGACGATACGCTTCTACGTTCTTCTAGAAGGTTCGCGTAAACTCTTACTTCAAGCGTAAACGATAGGAAGGCCAAAATGACCTTGCCTGGTCAGTCTGCCGGGGCTCTTTCATGAACATTCTAGGTCGAATACTCGAGAATCATGAAACCTCGATTACGTCATGGAACCAGCTTAAAGGAAAGCTCCGACGGACATAAGCTAGTCAGCACCGACGGAAGAGAGCCGTGGACCTCCTACTACAAACGACATCCAGGCGTCGTTGCCTCCACGCTGCTTAGCGACGACTTTGGCGCCAGTACCCGGGATATTCGTGAGGCTATCCGCGACGTCGGTCTGGAGGAGCTCCGTAAATTTCTGCCTGCGGCCAGTTCTCCGGCATCCCTCTCTATCGCCGACGCTGTCTGCGAAGAAATCCAACGGACGCCCCGACCAGAGGCCCCTGTCATCATGGTGGGGCAGAGGAGTGGACGCTGAGCTAAGCCGCCGTGACCCGGCGATTGCCGCCAGCAACCCGCCAGTACTACTACCAGCACCCGCGCCCCCTCGTCGCAAAGCCCCTTCGTCGCATCACGCTCGGTAAGCTCGGATACGTCCGAACCGAACGCCCGTCGAGAAAGAAGACGGCTGTGTGGCCCACGGCTTAAAAATCGTCGTTCCGATGCTTGCCATTGCTAGAGTGGGGGCTCTACGGCGTTCTTGGAGGATGTTTCCCACGGTCGTCTTCGGCAACTGCACCTCCAGGTGTTGCCGCGCATAGTTTACCCGACGAGGGGCTAGGAGACACATGCTTTCATGGCGGAGCCTATGCAACGGCCAAGCTATCGTCGTGGTGAAGGCGACCGGGACCCACTTTTAGACGCAGGACATTTTCAACGAAGCTGGTGATGCTTTCGTTGGGGCCTTGCGTCCTCGTTCGAAGGAGGTCCTCGGCTCTCACCCGTCGGTGCTGACTGGAAAAAGTCCGTCGGAGCTCTCCTTTCAGCTCGTCCCATGACGTAATCGAGGTTTCATGATTCTCGAGGTTTCATGATTCTCGGGTATTCGACCTAGATTGTTCGGGAAGGAGCTAGGGCGAACTGACTAGGCAAGGCCATTCTGCCCTTCTTATCGTTTACGATCTGGGCAAGAGTTTAGACCTTTTTCGCAAGGCGGCGCCATCTTGAATTATCGTCACTTCCAGTATGGGCGAAAACATTGCTTGGCCGTCGCCACGCCAATAGAAGGCATTTAGGACATAAACGTAACCGTCACACATTCTCGTTTTGCCTCCCCTCTATTTTTTTACTATTTGCAGGTTAAAACGTTTTGATATTTTTTTGTCGCCCATACCGGATTCGCCTACTTGGCGGTCGGGGGCGAGCGTAAGCGGAAAATGTCTATACGCGAACCTACTAGAAGAACGAAGAGGCGTGTATTTTCGATCATGCACGTGGCAATATATGCATATAAAAGGAGTTGCACATGTTTACCTACCTTTACGTATGGCACAGGTGCTCAAAAGGAACCCCGTGCCCAGAAAAAAACCCCTCCCCCAGTGATTGTGAGGTTTATCTCCCCAGCCTTCAAAAAAGTCTGAATGGCATCACGAGGTAAATTAAGATCTCCCCCTGCTGATTGCCCTAAAATGTACTTCAACAAAAATCGCACTTGCATCAACAAGGATCTGTTCTAGAAGGCAAGGACACGGGGTAAATAGGAAGGTTACAAGTATGTTTCGATAAAGAATGCCAAGATGTTTGCAAAGAAGAATGAAGGTTCTACTACAGCTCGAATCACTTCTATAGCGGACATTGACAAGGTTGTCTAGTGCGACGGAAGAACGGTTTTTTTTATGTCCTCACTTGTCATCTTTTCAGCACGCTTTATGTACTAATTACGAAGAATATTTCACTGTATTCCATGTATATATCAGAAGCCTAAAACATACTGGGATCAGTTCCAGGCACGTGTTTAAGATACTCGCAAAGTTTTTTGATATCTTTGCTTTTAAATGAATTTAACATTGATGACAACTAGTGTGACAATTTTTATCTTTCTGGTTATAACAGGTTTTTCTTCGGATACGGCAAGGAGTCAAGCACGGAGGCATAGGAGTTCTAGTGAAGGGAGTATGGTTTAGTGCGCTTACCAATATTGATCCTACACATTCCGAATTACTTCCTCTTAATACTTGGAACGAAAACTGTTCCCGGTCTCTTTTGGAATTTTATAGACCCCCTTCTACAAATGTATCTCTATATTTACGAGCTTAGAACAACACTGGCTGACTTGTCATCTGTCGAAAAAGCATGCATAGTAGGCGATTTTAATATCGATTCTTTAAAAATATCAAAGTCAATTGTCTGTGACTATCTCAGTTCCCTTTCAAACGTAGGATTTTCGAGCGTGATGCACTCACCAACACGAGAAGAACTATTGAGTGAAAAACTAGTTTCATCTTGTATAGACCATTTTGCTGTTTACAAACATGAACTGACTCCTGCATCCCAAGCTACTTCCGGTCGCTACGTCTTTGCAAGCTTGTCAAGCTTGCTTAAGTCACCAGTGCTAGAAATTCTAAATGCTATACATGCATCAAAGTTGGAGATTTAACGAGGGCCCTCGACTGGACAATTTAACGTCTTGGAGGAGACAAAATGGTTTACAAGAATATTTGAAAATGATTAACAGAACTCGCGCTTCTTCGTTCTTTTGGCGTTCACCTGGAGAATTGGTGGTTAAACGCTTCATCAATATTTCAAGCAGCGGTGTTAGGGTGGACTTTCTTCATTCTTTTTATGAACCGGAAGTTCTCTGGGACGTCAAAGACTGGAGCACCACCTAGTGATGTATGCCATTAAAAGGGTGTATTGATCACAGTCACTTGCGGGCGTCAAACGGTGTCATAACGTCTGCATTTCACATAAGCTTGCACATCACTATTTCATAGCCTGCCAGGTCACTTCTGAAACCCTTATTAAGCACACGACTCAATCAAAAAGTCAGGTTGAGATTAAAGATAAAAAAAAAGAAATGATGAGCTGGTATCGGCTTTTCACTGGCAGGATTTCTTACTCAATGTAAACTACAATGAAGTCTACGATACTTTACGACAGACACTAAACTCTTTTACTAATGAATCAGAATTAGTTTTGCAATCAGAAAACGAAATGAAGAATACGTTTGGCTGAATTCTGATATGTTGTTGGCCATTCATGTTAAAAACTGTTTGTGGAGAAAATGCAAGCGTTTACCCCGAATCAAAGAACGAAAACAGAATTTTGTTGTGCATATTCGGACCGCTAAAAGGTCCGAATATGCGCTTCGGACCGCTAAAAGGAATTACCTTCAAGACCAGTTTCATCGTGCAAGATCTGATGTCGCCAAAATCCTGGGCTCTTGTTTACAAACTTCGTGGAAACAAGCCCGCAAATTCAGTTGGTGAGGGATTAGAAATTATATTCTGTCCTATCACCGACTCCTTTCCTGATAAGTTTAACTCGTTTTTCGCACAGTCTTTAGGGGCTTTGCCGGTTGACCTTAGCTATTCATTGAATGCAAGAGATTTCAACGCGGACTCAGCTTTTCTGCCTGACTTAACGGAAGACGATCTCAGAAGTCTTTTGTAGTTTTAAAGCTAAAAAATCTCCCGTAGTTGATAATAGCAGAGCTAAGTGTCTCCGCCGGAATTTTAATGTAATTAAATTTCTCCTTCCTTACATGTTAGATGGTTTCATCGCAAATGCGAAAATCCTTACTATCCTCAAAAATGCAAAAAGTTAAGCCTCTTCACAAAGCAGGAGGTCGCCGAATAAAATAGAAAATTCTCGGTCCATATCAATCTTGTCATGTGTAAGTGAGATCTTAGAAAAAAAAAAACATATTTTCCAAGTCATGAGTCAGTCTCTCGATAAAATTGGCATCAAATCGGGCAACCGATTCGGCTTTGTCAGTGGACGGGGAACACAGCCATTACCTGAAGATTTCTCGAATGAATAACATTATGCATTTACAGAAAAAATTATGTCACCTTTGTTTTCTTCTGGGACGTGTGGAAGGCATTTGACATTTTGAATCATGGTATTCCGTGACAAAAACTTTACCACGTTGGCTTCCGCGGTCCTTTTTCGACTATACTAAAATATTGTTGAACTAGACGGACTCAATAAGTTTACATAGGTCAAACTGGGGGTTTGAAGGTTGCTTTAAGTTCCGGAGTTCCTCGGGGCTCCATTCTGTCACCGGTACTTTTTACTGTATTTGTGAATTACTTGTCTAATTTAATAATGAGCTGCTAACTTTATCAGTATGCCGATGACACATTAATGTTGTCAGACCATATGGAATACGATAAACCAATTTTCCTGCTCCAAAAAGAAACATATCATCTGATGAAGTGGTTTGAGCGAAATGCCTTAAAAATTAACAACACAAAAGCGTGTCTTGTATGCTTCAATATTCCTTTAAAAGTTATTGTTCTCGATGCGCCTCTATTCTCACATTGTCATCATTCACATCGTGTCGTTGTATCCCTGTTTCTTATGTTGACAATGTAAAGTACATAGGTGTTGAATTCGATAGTGATCTGTCATGAAATTCATATCTAGAGACTATATGCCAAAAGCTCAGACATGTATCTATTCTATTGTATAATATAATACCTCTATCTCCATTAAATGTATAAACATTGGTTATTAACGCTTTAGCCAATAGCATTCTCAGATATGGAATCACTATCTTTGGTGGTTGCTCTGATTTATGTCACGCCAAAGTAGACAATGTTATAAAGGGAATGTTTAAAATCGTTGTATACAGCTCAGCTTTACAAGGGAGGAGATAACTTGAAAGATGTGCGCAGTTTCTGTTGTCTGTAGGTTGTATCTCGTCTTGATGGTGGCTCTCTTACGCCATAAATACAATATAGAATACAATTGAAAATAAATTATATTTACAATCGTAAAGCACTGTAACATCGCGTACATCATGCAGTTTCTATTGAATAAATCGGACTCAAATTTTGCAGTTATCAAAACTGAAAAAGTTCGGAAAGAAAAAAAACAACAACTTATTTTTCTTCCGACTAACGAAAGAAAAAAAAAAAAAACGAGGAAGCTTGAAGTTTTTCGTACGTTTTCGCGAAGGTTAGGTGCACATGCACTCGACTTATGCGTTTCTTCATGCGGCCGACGTATTCTGGGCCCGTCGACGTCAGCACCGGCCTTGAGGGCAAGAACGTCAACAAGCGAGTTTAGGCGGGTTTGGCGTGACATGGTAAACAGAGGAAGCTGTGGCCTCGGTGAACCAATTGGAGCGTGGGGATAAGGCACGTGAGGACTCAACTCCGATGTGGACATCGTATTGACACCAATAAAGCACATTTATCGAACTCGTTCTTGTGTGTATCCTTAGTATAAAAAGCTTTACTTCCAATATGTTCTGACAAATTTGGGGAAAATAAATAAAGTATCTTTCAAGTAACTGTACATGTACTTAGGTACATTTTTAAGCGAATACCTAAGTACTTACCTAGGTACCTTTTCGTATGAGTAACTGTAGCTGTATATTAGGTACATTTTTGAAGTAACTTTTACAATCCTGCTTCTGGTGTGCGGTAAAACATCGTCTTGATCTCTCCACGGCGCTGGAACGTGTTTACAAAAAAGACGTCATTGTCACACATTCTTGTTCTGGTTCATATATATTTGCTCGCATATTCCAGGTTGAATGTTTTATTATGTTTTCGTCCCGCGTACCAGGTACAGAACGCACGTGACGGAAAACGACAGGAAACAAAAAAAAAAAGCAAAAAAACGTCTATATGGTATATAGGCAAGTCCTCGGCAATAGCCTCCTCTAGAGCCACTAAATAAGCTGCGCTTAGAGTATCGGCACTCCGTTCCCCGGCATTGTTGTAGGCGCCGCCATTTTGGCTCGTATGCAGAACAGACGCAACTGCCGATCGTCATGATTCAAAAGTGCGACTTCCTCAGCATTAGATTCGGTGTTAGGAAGGTCATGTAATATTGCTTTGTTCTGTCGCGAACGGTTTAAACATTTTTGGAGGGCGGAAAAGCATTTCCTGTGATTTCAGATAGAGCTTCAGATAACTGGCAACCATGATTTTAAGACACAATATGGCCAAGTGTCGTTACTCTGAAGCGTAGCTTATTTAGTGGCACTAGCCTCCTCTATGCCTCAGCCCAGCGTGCGATCACCTCAGCACAACACGCGCATGTACGTCGCTTCGCAAAGCGAGCAACTCACGCGCCATACGCACAAACACGGAAAATGGATCCGGCCAGGAGCTCTTTATTGGAAAGGTCTATTAGCGGCGAGATGTTTCGGTGGCGCCCTCGTTCGGTTACCTTTCGTGACGTCATTACCTTGTGAGCAACAAGTTCGATGGTGTTTGTAATGGGCATGGTGGAAGCCTGAAATCATAGCGCTCTCAAAGCAACACTGACAACACTCAAAATTGAAGTTCTTACATTCTTCATATTTCCGTTGTTGAGACAACCTTTGCTGACGTCATAGTCTGCATTCAGCCAATTGTGGTGGGCCGACCACAGCGACGCTTTCGATCGCTCACGTCGGATTTTCCTACTTCTTCCTCCTTAGTTTAATCCTCAACTCAAATGCTAATTGTGAAATCACGTCGTCGTGACTTTCTTCGGCACCGGTGCGATGACTCCTAGCTTCCACCGTGCTTTCTATGCACACGGTCCAGTGGCGTCACAAGGGGGAGAGGGGGGGTGGGGGGGGGGGGTGGACCGCCCCGGGTGCAGCACTCAGGGGGGTGTCGCGGCGGGCCACATAAGCGGGGGGGGGGGGGGGGAGAGGTGGAGTCGCAACGGGCCACGCGAGAGCGGGGGGCGGGGGGGGGTGGGGGGGGGTGTCGCGGCAGGCTACCGCCCCGGGTGCCGCTGACCCTCGCGACGCCACTGTGCACACCATAGAACTTGTCATTCGCCAGTGACGATAAGTTCCGTCAGGGCACTCAATGGCCAAGAACGCGACTCCAAATATTCGTCGACGGATTGATTGTTGACGAGCGCATACGTCCGAGTGACGCCGTTCTCGCGTCCAATGCGTGAGCTGAGCTCGGCTGACGTCAGGTTGGCACCGCTGACGCGCTTTGGGAACCGCGGATGTATCATAGTGAAAAGGCGGAGAGCTTTCGAAGGAAATAAGGTACAAAATAGTCCGCTATGCCAACTAAATGATATGCGATTAGTAAAGTCTCAATTTAAAATCATTTATCCCAGCCCAAAATTCGTTTCATGGCCCCTTCAATGGGCAACGCTGTCAATGTGCTGGCTCGAGTGCGTGACTTCACTTAAAGTCGCATTTGCTCGAGAGCACGTGGTAATGAATCGCAAGATGAAGCCACACGCTCGAGCCAGGAGCTTTAAGAGTGCTGTACTGGTTGTGCACTAAATGTAAAACCGGATTTAAAGACCTGCATTAACGTCACATCATCGGCCATTATGGTGGCCTTGCTGCTGAACGCGGAACTATGTGCAACATGCATCTTGCACTATTGCTTTTGTTTTTCTCATCAAGAACAAGTAGGAATTACTACCAGCATGATGCAAAGACGTCAAGTACAGGGCTTAGAGCCCGTACATGGCCACATTTCTGGGACATTCCGTGAAAAAAAGTTTTCAAGAAAATATCTTAATTGTAATTGATGTGCGTTCTGTGATACTGAGGAAATTACAGTCATGGGGATTACAATCTTTAGTCAAGAAAAGCAGAAATAGATAATTTTGGAAATGAAACCTATGCGGAGAGCAAGTCGTCTCCTTGCGCAGGAGGTGCGGTGACGTCAGAACGACGCCGAGCTCTGATTGGCTTTGATTGAAAAGATAGTGGGTAGACCCCAATGCCAGATACCTCCAAGTGTACCCGCTATTTTGTTTTTTTCAAACAGCCAATAAGAGCTCTGCGTTCTGACGTCATCGCTACCCCTGCGCGAGAAGCAGACGAACGTGTGCTGCGCACAAAATTCAATGCAAAAAAAAATGTAGCGCCGCGGGATAAGAATTATACTCATCCAACAGATTAATTGCGTTACTGCTCATTGAAATTTTATGACTGCCATCTAAAATATTGCCGGGAAACATTGCGATGATTGTAGTTGTTCAGTTAAGATTTCATTTTAGTGAATGCGTCGAGACGTTGATGTCTAATAAAGTTTAAATTAACAAGAGAGAATGCATGCACACGTGGCGGCGCCAACCGATAGATGATCTCTAAAACACAAGGAGCACGAACTATCTTAGCGCTTTCCACGTGGCCTCATGTACCTCTAAAACAGCGGTTCTTGAACTTTTCCGCGGAGCCTTAAGGGTTCTCGAGAGCGTTCAGTGTGGTCCGCGCATATTCTGACTCTGAAA
The DNA here is from genome assembly GCA_013358835.2 of Ixodes persulcatus. Taxonomy (NCBI): domain Eukaryota; kingdom Metazoa; phylum Arthropoda; class Arachnida; order Ixodida; family Ixodidae; genus Ixodes; species Ixodes persulcatus. Next base: position 49,763 of record JABSTQ010002068.1, on the reverse strand, counting down.
TTGCCAACTGAGCCGGTCGTTTCACAAGAAAAGCAGTCATAATCTTCAGCGTGCATGGCAAGTTCGATGCAATTACCAAGAACATTGATGTTTAAAGCAGCCGGATGGAAAACAATGTTTCAGACTCCTTTCCCCAGCTGAATAGTTTGGACGAGTCTTTTGAAGTGGAGCTGCCAAGGAAGTTGAGGACCGTGATTCAAGAGCCAATACAGTCCCTGAGACCAAGAACGCGAGAATAATTTCGTGATATCCGTGCTGACAGAAGCTGGATAGTTAATTAATTTCAAGAAAGAGCCTTAGAAGACGATGTGCTGCTTGAGCTTTCCTGCAGCATATCTTTGCAACGAGTGTTCTCGTAACGCCCCCTTGCCGATTCGTGAGGGCGAGTGCTTTAGTAATACACTCACATGCGCAAAAAGGCACTAAAACTATTGCCGTATTTTCGATAACCTTCCTGCGCGAAGCCACGTCTTCTGCATTGGTTCACATTAAATAACTCACAAACAGGATGATGTTGAGCCAGACTTACGACTTCGATTTCCTTCCAGTTAGCTCGACGTCAGCAGCCTTGCTTATAACACGCGAAACTATTTTTTACCCAGGTCGTGTACTACGAGTGTTAATTCATATCAAGATCCTATAACTAATATTGGCAGCTGCAAATATAGTACCCCTTTCTGGCCCTTGATTCGCGTGCACGTTTATGTGTGCTTTCTAGTTATCAATATTGTACCCAGTGGAGCTCCCTGAATGTCCTCCGAGTCGGTTAGGGGGTCCGCAACAGCTAAAAGATTGACAACCGCTGCTCTAGAGCACTTCTGATTGGACATATTATATATTTGGAGCTTCTGTGAGAAATCTAGAAAATTCCGAATGACAAAGTGGTGTGGTGCAGTGTGAAAAAAAGTATTGTAGTTACCACATTGTCCCTGTAATGAGGAAACCCGGAGCTCATATCCTGGCTACAACATTATAGCTTTTAGTTTAAGTTCTGTACAACGGTGTGCGTGGTACGCGAACGATGGCATAGCTTAGAAGATACATTCCTGAAGTGACTTCTTCCCCACAACACAAGACAAAAAGAAGACAGCAACATACAAATTTAATTTAATAAAATGTCTAAAAAGTGCTATGGTTACACTGGGATTCGGGGAGAAGAAAAGGGATTGAAATCTCTAGTTAGAAACATAAAGGTTCGCATTCAAATTTGTGAACAGTTTAGAGCGAAATAAAAATTACACTCTCTACAATTTTGTATGACATGTTGGCATCGCTATGCTAATAAAGGTTGTACATGACTACCAACACACTTACCAGTGCTTTTGGTTTTGGTAGCATTTCTGCAAGCATCTCGGCTTTTATATTTTTGTACAGGAAAGGAAAGACGACAACATTTGATTCGGCAAACAAGAAAATTGGCGGTCCTGTTCCTAGAAAGAATTCCAATAAGAAAGAAAAATCGAGTCTTTAATTCATAACCCATGCTGTTTATCTAAGATAGCGCGAAAGACAAGGCCGTGTTGACCCTGAGCAGAATGGCAGCGCGCAATTCGAAGGAGCCGAGCCACGTCACGCGGCAGCCTAGAAGCACAGACGTGAAGGAGGAACGCCGGTGTCGTTTTAGCAGAACTAAAACTACTAGGAAAGAAAATGGCGGAGATTCCGGACCGGAGGCATCTAAGGACCGGGGTGTTACGTCTGAAAATGGTAAAAACATGTTTCAGGTTGCAGTGAAGAGAAAAATGTAAGAGCCGTTTCGACAAAAGGCTTGGTTAGCAAGACTATGCAAGAGCAGCACGCAGCCTCTACCGTCACACAAACTTGAAAAGTCAATAACAGAAGGATAAGATGTTTAATAGCTTAAATAAGAAAGCCATTAAGGGATTTGTATTTGATCAAATAGCGCACAATCCATTTCCTAGAGTTAGAAAAAGTGGCCTCTCACGCAGAGATGGCAAAATTACTTTGAAAAAGTAATTAAATTATATTACTAATTACTTTCCTGAAAACTGCAAAAAATGTAATTAAATTACATTACAAATTACCACAGACTAAAGGTAATGACATTACACTACAATTACTTTCCAAAAGTAATGAAATTACTTTCACATTACTCTCGATTACATTGCGGCAGTAATTTGAGCTCATTTATTTACCGTATACACCAACACAGTGTTTACAAAACAAGCCCTCGTTTGCCCACACAGCGCGTGTGCAGGAACCAGATTCGGGAGAAGCGAGGCGCTGCGCATGCGCAGTGCCGACTGCAGTGCCACCGCAGTGATGTCACGTCAAAGAGCTGAGTTGGTCTATATGTACCAAAACTCACATCTCCCTGTTTACACCGCAACAACCTCATGTGCCTCAAAGTGAAGCATACTGAACAGTGGTTTTGGGGCGCACACAACATAAGCGTTAAACAAGATGAGTAGCTTCTTTAGATGTGACTCAGAAAGACAGTCGACCCCGGTTTTGCAGTTCATTCAACGGTGAAGGTTCTTACTAAAAGGTTGATATGTTTCCGTCTTCCTAATTTAGAAGTTGCAGTCCGTGTCAGTTTGTTAAGTCCGGCAATGGCAGCTCGTTCTTACAAGGGGTCGTCACGTGAAACGTTTCCCTTCCGCCTCGGACGCAATCTGATTCTTTTCTCCCGAGAGTACTATACTCGGCGATAACTTTTCTTGGCAATGCAGTGGAGAGATGGAGCTCGCGCACAGCTTTATTCGGCGCTCAAAATGAAAGAGGGAACGCGTGCCTGTGCCCTCCACTGTATTGCCAAGAAAAGTTGTCGCCGAGTATAGTTGACCTATTCTCGGTCATTCCTTTCAAGGAGCATTTTTCCCAAACCTCCGAAGAGTACAAGCTTTTGCACATTGTCACACAAAGGGCCCGGATAATTGCTAAGCAGAAGCGTCGCCAGTTGGGGAATGGCGCGAGCTTCCTAAATTGTGTACTTTCCCAACAAATGAAGGGCGATATCTGCTTGTAGGCTTATTCACGAATAAACTTCCCAAGAGAAGGCAGCGAGGCATACCGCGGGCGGCACCTGCTTTGCTCGAGGACGCACGAAACTTTCTAGGGCTTTGACAAGGCATTTGGAATTAACCTTTTATTCCGGTCGTTTGTTGTTCACAATGGTCGAAGCTTACGGTTTGACCTTGATTGACAAAAGTACAAGGCTGGGGATGTATTTGTCCTCTCCTCTCAGCTTTTAAATTATGTTTAACTCAGTGGTGATGTGCCCGTCGCCTTGTAGCCTATGAGCCGTTATTCTCCAAGCTGACAGTACGGTGGAAGCTACGTCTTTGTTGGAACAGTCACGCGTCTATATTTCGCCACGTAACCACGCTCTCTTTCATACCTACGTGCAGAGAAAGGGACGGGACACGTGATTAAAAAAAAGGTGTTTAATTGGTTCTGGTTAGCTTGCAGCTCCCACAGCACTGTCAGCTTAGGGATGAACGAAGTATGTTATCGCCGTGATGACGCGACGCCGTGAATCTGTCGTGCCTGGAGTTCGTAAGCCGTTGCCTTCCAGCGATGTCTACAGGGAAGCTTTTCTCCTTCGCCTTTCCAGCCTTCCTTTGTGCGTCTGTCCAGCTCTTCGTACAAGGCTTTGCGCTAAGGTGGCCGTCGGTTATTTCCTCTGATGCTCTTTCACAACATTTCCCCCTGCAAAATAATTTTTCCCTTCTTTCTTAAAGCTTGCAAACAATTTTTTTTTTTAATTTAGGACAAAAGTACTATCAAAACTAATGAGTAATTTTCTCGAAATTACTGCCTGAAAGTAATTTATTACATTACTAAATTACTAGCCTAGCGAAGTAATTCATTACATTACTCATTACTCCAAAAAGTAATTTAAGTACTGTAATTTCATTACAGTAATGTCATTACTGCCATCTCAGCTCTCAAGTAGCCAGATTTCGAACACTGTCATATTTGATTCGTATACGCCTCATATGGAAAAAAACATATTACAGCACAAAAGACACTCTGCTCTTCGTTTTTAATTTTCTTTTCATTTTTATAGCAAACTAGCCTTATCAACAGTTCCAAGGTGGACGCAGTCTGTATGCACTATTGTAGGCTTCATTAGGGGCCGCCGGTTCATCTTTTACTGAGGTTTAAAGAAACAAAACAAAGTCGTTAAAGGCCCAATCGTTTGCGCACATTGTCCACCCAATTTCTTTTCGTCCAGAAAACTTGTTCGGGAATAACTATCACTAATCTTTAAAATATGAACACTACAATTTAGTTAGTACAAAATAAAACTAAGTTACTTTTAACGAGCTGTTGCAATTAAGTTGGAGCATGACACCATATCTGGTATAATGTGAATCCACTTAAGCTTATTAACTTTTGTAATGATATGTACAAGAACCACCTCTGAATTCCGAGTGTTTTACGTCCACTAAAAAAAATGTTCGCACCTGTTTGATTTTTTTTCTTTGTTACGTTGTATGGTCGCTGCACGGCATTTTATGATATCAAATACCTAAAACTGCTATGTTGAATATAAATAATATTCTTAGTCAAAGTTCATACCTGTCCGGGCCATCTAAATCTGAAATCAGCTCCCACAGTCCGACGACGCTTGTCAAAAAGCTCTAGGTGTGTCGGCTTACATACCAAGCGAAGTTCGCAGAAAGGCAGTCCGAGATTTGGGTGCCACTACGAGTAAGGTTTCCATATATATTTTTTTAATTTCAGGATATTTGCCGCATGATAACAGGAAAGAGAGGACAGCCATTTAACTGCTTTGGTGTATTTAGGTGAGCTTATTTCTTTGCGCAATGTATATGTCAAAATTAATCGTTATTATAAATCGCTTTCGTCCAGAAAAGTGCTAATCGTTTATGATCCGCTAGGACATAGACTCTAAAAAATGCCTGCGCGTCCACTTACCCGCAAAGCACTTAAAGAGCCAATCTCTGCGATCTACGAAATCAGCTCAGCGAATGATGAGACCTAACATCCGTTTAGACCTAAAAATGAAGTCTGCGCTGTAGCATTACGCAATGCAAAACGTCATGCTTGCATTGCGTAATGCCACAGCGCAGACTTAATTTTGAGGTCTAAACAGATGTTCGGCCTCTGCATTCGCTGAGCTGGTTTCATATATCGCAGAGATTGGCTCTTTGAGTGTTTTGCGGGTAAGTGGGCGCGCAGGCATTTTTTAGAGTGTATACGGTCACAACAAAATAAGTCATATTACATTTGTATCCCCGGCAAAAATAAATTACATTGAGTAATTCACAAAATGATGTGTGCTATTTGACATTGCCAAGTGCGCAGCTGTCCAAGTATGCAAGCACGATAACCGTTAGGAGTAATATTTTTCTGAAAAACACTTCAGTATTACAAATTAACACAAACCATCTTGAAAGTGCTCTTGAAATACAAAAAAGCCTCGTTATAATGTGACTTTATGACGACCACCAATTATTATGATGGCCACCAAGCACACCGATAAAAATATGTTAAACGATGCTTTAAATAAATCCCACGTTTAATTCTCGCTGTCAGCCTCTGAAACAAAATTAGCGCCTTGTCAGCACCCATTTATTAATGAAGTCAGGAAATTATTTTTATGTTAAATAGTTTCTAAAAAAATCCTCATGATTAATTGATTTGATATTATACCATAAATTTAAGAGCTGTCAAGATATAAAGATACAATATGTTGAAGTGCCTTATAAAGTTATTCGAACGCGTATTTATGCAGACTTAAATACTTACAGAAGCAAACTCAGACTTCATGTTTGTCGGTGGCGTGTGTGACACGGTACGTGGCCTAACCTAACGTGATGTCAGGTCTTGTGAAGTTACAGTTACACGTCCGCCACGGTGCAAACTCTCCATGTTTAGAAAGGTATGGCATGCATAAACTGCTTTGAAACTCTCTTGAAGTCTTGGGATGAAGAATGCTACACAAGCGTTTTGTGCAGATGGCCATTTTTATTTAAAATACCTCCATCGACCAACGTCAATACAGGTCAGTGCTCGACGTCGTTCAAAAAAGACTATTGTAGCCAAAAGAATGCTTACGCGGCATGTTGAAAAAACCGGAAATAAGAGTAATGAAGTCATTAAGGCAGCTTGCTTAAGGGCTTTTTCATGTGAAACGTCCCAGACGTTGCACTCGACCACCTTCGATTTCTAAAAACAAAATTTCATGGCCGTTTTGTTGCATCGTTCGTAGCCATGCCCTAAAATATTTTTGTCGAAAAAAATGAAAGCCGTTCACAACTCCCTGTAACGCCGAATGAGAGCGCAGCTCTTGAGGAGGAGGGGAAGGCACGGGGGGGGGGGGGGGGGGTCACGTGGCCTGGGGGTCACGTGACCTCGACCTTTAGGGGGGAAAATTTTCCGCTAGATTTAGCGGGACAAGTTTTCCGCTAAATTTAGCGGGGAAAATTTTCAGCTAAATTTAGCGGGTAAAATTTTTCGCTAAATTAAGCGGGAAAAATTTTCCGCTAAATTTAGCGGGAAACATTTTCCGCTAAATTTAGCGGGCAAAATTTTCCGCTAGATTTAGCGGAAAAATGTTCCGCTAGATTTAGCGGGGAAAATTTTCCGCTAGATTTAGCGGGGAAAATTTTCCGCTAGATTTAGCGGGGAAATTTTTCCGCTAGATTTAGCTGGGAAAATTTTCCGCTAGATTTAGCGGGGAAAATTTTTTCGCTAAATTTAGCGGGGAAATTTACCCATCATGCACCGCGCGGTTACGCCGACGCCGACGGCGACGGCGACGCCGACGGCGACGGCGACGCCGACGCCGCTCAAGCCGGAAACGGGCGCCTAAGAGCTGAGCTCTAAAATGTTTGATGGCGTGAGCGCGGTTTTAACTTTTAAAAATAGCGTGAAACTACGTATCACTATAATTTAACAAAGATCAGCTTTTTTATGAAAATCCCAACGATATTTTTTCTTAAATCTGCACGGCTTTTGACTTGCAATAGGGTTGGGCTTGTGCAGTTTTGCTTAATTTAAATATTTTTAAAAACACACTTTAATTTTTGGCATTTTTGTTATATTATTAAAATATATAATTGCTCCGGGGACTTAATAGAACTACTTTACCGGCTGCCCTGCAACTATATATTCCATAAAAAATGTTTAAACCGCTCAATTAAATATCTCGCAGTAAAAAAAAAAAATCCTGAATTTGCCAAAAACTGCGTTTTGACGCATAAACAGCCGTTTATTTCATCCTGAGCAGGTCCAATTAAAAATACACAATATGATGGTTTTGGAAGGACAATCGTTTGTCTTTTGATTCTGAAAGTTTGATCAAAAAAAATTTCACTTAAAAAAAAAAAAAAAAAATTGAAGTTAAACTCTCGCACCACAACCCGGCTTCGCTTCTTAACGCCTCTTCGCCGCACAGCACGCCAGCGGCGACGATAGCTGACACGATTAGGTCCAAAGAAAGAACGGAGTTTACTGCCGCTTCCCCTTGTCCGTCTTTTCAGCTGCAAGGGAAGAAACGGCGAGCATCGTGTTGATAATCAGAGGTGACGCCAGTGCGTAGCCATTGCAGGTCCGTTGTGCCCTTTGTACCCGAGGGCGGCTCCTCACACTCCGAAACGCGATGCCTAATCGACGGGCGGCATCAGCTGACGTGGACTTTTCCTAAAAGGGAAACGCGACAATATCGCCGCGAAATCTAGCCGTCACGCATACTGCGGTTAAAAGCGGAACTAATCAGCGACGCAAGAATTTGCCGTTTCAAAGCCGATTTAAACACAAACGAGGCGTGAGCATCCAACGGCGTGCATTCGTAAACACCACATCGCCTCGTCGTTTGAGATTGCCCGTTCATTGGGCTTTTGTGTTGCTGTTTAAATAGAAACCTGACGTTGACAATAGCGAGTGACTGCGATCTGTACGTAAGAAACAGCAAGCTTACTAGTGGATGAATCTGACCCGGCAGCGCTAAGCATCTGCTGATATCAAGACAGTGGAAGACCACAGGAAGACACTGCCGCGCAAAACAGTCGAAATAGGAAAATCCGTAAAGCAACAAGAGTGAAAAAAAGCTTCTTCCCACCAAGATGTACCCGACCACTCGAAGTCCTCCTGTCTACCTGCGTGCGAAAACCGTGACAACGTCGCACGCTTTGCCAGGCTCGACGGTGGCGTGCTGTGCAGAGAAGAGGCGCAAGAAACGACGCCAGGTTGCGGCGCGAGAGCTCAACTTAAAAATGTTTTTTTTTTTTTTCCTCTTTAGAACAAAATTATTTTATTTGAACTTTCAAGATCAAAAGACAATAAACTCTTATGTAAAAGTCACCATGTTTCGTATTTTTCTTTGGGCCACCTCAAGGCAGAATTGACGGCTCTTAAAGGGACCATGAAATGACCTTTCTACTTTTGCCAGATAACTTTTACATTAAACCGTCAATGTTCACTGAATGCCGAACAGGCATCCGTTTTCGTCTCGGTTTATTAACGTCTACACAAAAAATTAATGAAATATCGACTTTTTCTTTCTCTCCAACTGACCGCAAAACAAGCTGCGGCGTAATTCTGACGGTCGTGACGTACCCTGTTTCCGGAACCGGAAGCTCTCTCGGCAGTAGGAGATGGGAGCGTTAGCGGCGGCGAGTTGGCGGTGTGCCGGTAGGTTTTACTGCGCTGATGGCGCTGATGTCACCGACGTATTTTCGGAATCGGCGCCTCTCATCGCCGCGATAGGCATGGGCACATCGCAGCTGAGCGAAATTCAATGAGATATGTTGCGCTACAGCGACAGCAAGGGACTAGTTCCATACGCCGGAATGCCTGTTGGGAAGTTCGGCGAGTCTTCCGGTGAAGACTGCAGCCTAACTGTCATTGTTGGTAAAAGGCGGCCCGTGTCAGTCATTTGCAAAGCGACGTAGATGGAAACAAATTGCCGCGGCGTTTTTTGCGCCCTCGGAGATGCAGGAGCGAGCCGACGTTAAAAAAAGATACGTTTGAACTACGACAGTCTCAGCAGGAGCCGCGTAAATACCTGTTTACACTCGAAGCGGACGCGCGCGTTTGATGGAAGTGCTGTATTTGCGCTGTTGGCAAGCGCTTCGGGACCGATCTTTTCCGATTGCAACTCGATACTGACGTGACACTCGGCAAAGGAAGGTTGGACCGGCATTGCACGTAGCTCCCACGAACTGTTATAGCTCGACAGGGACGTGCAGTCGTGTCAAAATAAAACAAAATGGCATACTAATAACAAAGTGTACATACCGTGTTACGAAGGTAATCCATACTGCGTTTATTTGAGCTCTATATCACACAAAACAAGAAGATAGAATTAACGAGAGTCCCTTTTCGACGACAGTGTTCATCAACACTGCCTCGGAAAACAAGGGGAAGAGATTGACCTCACGTCTTAATCTAAAATTGAGGTCAGCGATAAACTATAATACGGGAAGGGTCAACAAGGGTCGCCCAGGTATATTCCATTCAGCAGGCCAGCCGGTCGTGGGCAGACGGTAACGCTGTTCCGAGTCGGATTGCCTGCTAGGCCTAGCTCGCTTGGTCGGAGCCGGTGGATTCGTTGCCGTTGTAGCTTTTCTCGGGTGTTTGTGGATCCAGCGTTCTTGTTCGTCGTGGTCTGTCTCAAGTACTTTTTTCCTGCTGCGTGAAGTCGGGACGCGCGAGAAGAACACGTAGAAAAATAAACGTTCTTTGGTCGTCGCGAAGAAGTAACTGAGCGACGCTGTCGGCCCGGTCGGCCCTACTGCGCAGGTGCAGTAGTTGCTTCGTTTACCACACGATAGATGGCGCTTGGCTCTCAGCATTATCAAATTTGGCAATATTCGTCACATCTCTAATTATGCTACAAAATGTGGATCTGAATATTATTTAACAAAACTTTTAGGAAACACTCGCCGGCTATCTATTGTTTACGATCGCGTTGCTGGTGTGGTAGGCTCTTACCCAATAGGCGACGTGGATTCGGCTGACGTGCTGCGTTTCCGCGGATGCATCGCAGTGAAAAGGCAGAGAGCTTTCGAAGGAAAGAAGGCGCAAAAGAGTCCAGTTTTCTTTCAAAAGTTCTATAGCGAAGAATTCTTTTTGGCTCCCTATTTTTGTGTTTTTGTGTTTCTTTTCACACCTTCTACGACGATCGGTGGATGAAATTCGATTTCAGAATCGTTTCATGGTCCCTTTAAAACGGCAAAACGCAATTTTGCACAAATTTAGTTGTATTTCTTCATGATATTTAGTTGTACGGCCTGCAACCTTTTCCTTTTCTATTGTGCAGCATACCTACAGGGCTCTCAATAAGAATGTTTACAGTCACCTGCAGCAAGGAGCTATTAATTTACTCACAAGCACAAAAACAAAAACAGAACAGGGAGAGAAATTAAAAGCAGAAGCGAAAGAAAAGAAAAATAGAGTGATTAAATAGCTACAGTCACTACAGTCAGTCTCGGTCGTCTTTAAATGGTAGCTGAGAACACTCACAGTCTCGAGCGTCGATCTTGCTTGGGACGGAACCAGGCTTTGTTCTTCGATGTCACGGGTGTGGGTTCAAGCTTGCTCGGAGCTCTGGGCCACCCAGCGCCGGTTCGATGGTGTCGCGTGACCAACCAGGTACGCGGCCTGGGTTGACATAGAGTGCCTCGATGTCCTTCTGTTTAGGGTGATGCCATCGTTTGTAGTACCCGATGCCGACAGCACGCGCTCACAGGGAAAATACAAAGAAATCGCAGGAAACAAAATGTCGCCGTAGCGCAGTCAGCGCCACGAGCGCGTGCAGGGACACGCTCTTTCACGCGCTTCAGAACAAAAAATAAAAATAACCGTTCGAAGCAAAATGGCCAGATGTCATCACCCCAAGCAAAGCGCACATGAAGGCACCCTAGCTTGACAGGAATGTTGCGAGGCCACCCCTTCGTGTCCATCTTCGAGCTCAAAATCCAATGCTCCGAGCTTCAGGTACGAGCAGCAAGCACGACGTCGCTCCCGCTCGATGGTGGCGAAAAGACGTGGAGCGGAGCCAGGGTTCTCCAAGGGGGCTATGTGCACGTTTTGGACTCCCCGGAGACTAGGGAGAAGGAAGTGACGTCAACAACGCTCTTTGGATGTTGATTGGTGGAGTCGCTGATGACGGTATCTGCTAAGATACGTTCATTTCCTCGTTGGTTCATTCACACCTACGTCACTTCCTTCTCCCTAGTCTCCTGGGAGTCCAAAACCAGAGCCGTTTATACTGTCCAAAACGTGCAACATAGCCCCCCTGGTGCGAAGCCTGGTCTGCCGGGAGCGATGGCGGGTCAACTGCCGCCTTTCAGGTTCAGTCGTCGAATGTCATCTTCCCCCGCGAGCTTATCCTTTTTCTTTGTCCTCGAGCTTTTCCCCTTCTTCATCTTCCGCTTTAACCATCATTTCAGGAACGTGACAATTATAAACCATGTGAAAATGAAATATATGGCACCATATTCGGTATAATGTGAATCCGCGTATGTCTCTTAACATTTGTATAAACTTCTGCCTCATCGTCTGTCACGAATGACAGAAGATGATACAGAAGAAAATGGAAAGATTTAAATAATTAATGGGTGTCTAACCTCTGCCAGAAACGAAAAGGAAGAGAACACACGTCGAGAAAGAAGCAGCCAGCGTCGGCCGCGGCAGCAGCAAGCGACGGTGCGTCGGCGTGACAATTGGCTATCGCGAGAGAGAATCAGCGAATGAATCGGCAATACGGCAATCGGCTTTTTATCTGTTATGATCGTCATCTCGAATATTTCACCTAGAATGTTCCAGAAAGAGCTGGGGCGAGACTGACTAGGCAAAGTCATTCTGGCCTCCTTACCTTTTTACACCCGCGAATCGTCTATACTTCGTTTCACACTAAGTCCAGACACAGGCGACGCTACGGGCTGATGGGACCAATCAAACAGCGTCAAAAACGCACCATTACGGTGTTCCTCATGTTGCAGTCCATGTTATATCATCGCTGAACCAATCATAAACAGGAAAGGTCCAGTGATCGACGTTTTTCAAGCTTATTGATTGGTCGCATTAGCTCGTAGCGTCGGCTGCGTCTCAACTTAAGCTTAATTGAAGTATGTACGAACGGAGAATCGCATCTTCTCGATCATGCGCGCGGCAATATGTGTGACAATAATTTCGAGTGTTTTACGTCTACTAAAACAAAGTTTACCAGAAATAAAATTTCCGGTCAAAGTTCATATTTTTTCGGGCTATCTGAATCTGAAATCAGCTTCCGATTTCCGACGACGCTTGTCAAACAGGTCTAGATGTGTCGGCTTATAGGCAACCTGCAATGCTGTTTGGTCTGGCACTATCTAGAGACCAAAGCAAGAAAGATTGGGTATGCCTGGGAGTGACGGCTGCATCGTTCAAACGTGAGGTATTACTCTGGTGGCACCGTTTAGCCTAGTGTCTGAAGCGAGAGATACTGGGTAGGCCACGAAGCCGTGATCACATAACATGCCAGTACGGCGGAAGCTACGGCCCTGGCTGGCCAATCGGAACATGACTACGTATAACTGAAGTGCGATTTTGATCAGGCTTTCGATGCGTCATGCTCCAATATGTGTACGTCGCGCTCGTATACGTAGCGCATATCGAAGCCGTCGGCGCGCCATGTGGGACTTATCGTTCACCCTTTGCCAAGTTAGAACGAGACAGGATATAGCTGTGGGTTCTCACTCTGTTAACGCAATACCACCTAGAATACAAGGCCTGCGCATGACGTTTCGTTAGTAGATCCCCGACCCGCCCCAAGCGGCAAACAGGCTGAAGCTTGACGAGAGTATGGGCCGCGTCGCAACTACGTCGCATTCACCTGCTGCCACAGCTGTGTGCGTGACTGCTGAGCGCGAGCTGATTGCGAGCTTCCAGTTCATTTGCAACGCGCACGCGAACACTCCCTCGGCCGCAAGCACGAGCTAGCACGCGCTCCTTGCTTTGAGACGAGCATTTCTAGCGCGCGCGCTCGTTCTGCGGAAGAACGCTTCAAAGCAGCGACCCGGAGTATAAACAGCGCCCTCGAAAATGGCGTCCAGTGCCAGCGTGCAGCGTCCAGCGAAGGGCTTTGCAGCCCTTCGCACAGCAGTAAGGCATTTTCACTCATGCATTTGACGCTCCACGTGAACGTCTAACTTCATCGTATGCTATAGCAACAGACACTCGGCGGGAGCATCTGTTTCATTATCTGCTACACAAACCACTGAAGCAGGCGATGGAGCAGACGATGTCGCAGATGATGTAGCAGACGACGGTGCTCATCCGGGCTACCTAGGGGGCGCTGAGGGGATCTACTAGTGATGACGTTTAGAGGAGGAAACGCGCAGGCCTTGTGTTCTAGGTGGTATTGGTTAACGCCGCCTGGCTGTTGGCGGCTGGCTAAATACCAAGCGAAGTTCGCAGAAAGGCAATCTGAAGTTTGGAAGACATGCAAGTTTTTTTTTTTTTCTTTAATTGCAGGATATATGGCGCCTCATAACAGGAAAGGGGTGACAGCAATGTAACCGCTTTAGAGTATTTAGGTGAGTTTATTTCTGTGCGGGACATATATGTCATAATGATCCGTTATTATAAATCGTTTTAGTCGAGAAAAAGTCCCATCGTATATTGTCCGCTACGACAAACGATCAAAACAAAAGAAGTCATATTACATTTGTAACCATCCCCCCCCCCCCCCCCCCCCCCGAGAACAGCTTTCAATGATTATGTCACAATATTATGTCTACTAACTACATGTGATTTATTTTTGCGAAATACTTCGAAACTGCGCACTAACGCAAACCGTATTGAAAGTATACGTGAAAGGAAAAAAGTGTGCCTCGTTATAATGTGACTTTATGACAAGCATCAATTAATGATAGCGCAATCTTTAAAGCACGCGCATAAAGAAATCGGTCAAACGATGCTTTAAATAATCATCACGTGTAATCTTCGCTGTCAGCTCCTGAACCAAATATATGTGTCACGTCAGCCCCCATTTTGTCAATGAAGTGGTGAAATTATTCTTCTATTGAGTACTTCCATCAAACTAAAAAGAGCTTTCTCATGACTACATGACTAGATGTCTATTACCTAAATTTAAGAGCTACCTAGATATAAAAATACGATATGTAGAAGTGTGATTTAAAAGTCATTCAAGTGCATATTAGTGCAGACTTAAGTACTAATGAAAATGAACCCCGACTTTATGTTCATCTTTTGCGTGTGTGACACGATACGTGCCCTAAAGTAACGCCAGGTCACGTGAGGCCTACGTGACTCCATGTCATGTGAAGTTACGGCTTCACGTCAGCCACGGTGCAACGTCTAAACGTTTAGAAATTTATTCATGAACACGGTGGGCACATTTAAGTTTTGCCCCGTTTTAAGTGAGACAATTTATGAGTTTTCTGGATGATAGTTAACATGCTTAAAGGAGCTGCGCAACGATATTCAATTGGAATGTTCTTCACTTTACACGAGCTTACTGGCACTAGTGGGACTCAAGGATACTCGCATGCAATGCCACTGGCCAAGAAGCTCCTTTGTTGCGGTGTAATTTCAAGGACAAAAGCGATCATTTTCAGTCAATCTCTCCTTTGCAAAATTTGATGGCGTAACGTGGGGATCGCAATACACCCATATGACGATATTTGAATGCGGTTCATAGATTGGACCAGAGCATTGCGTGTGCACTCGATTTGGGCTCGTGATAATTGATAGCTCGAGAAGCATTCGGGTAGTGGCCCGTGTCCAATCGCTGCAATGACGACAATAGCCGAGCCATAACAATGTCTGGAACTCAGCGCGTGTCCTGTGCTTTTCCAACCCCAGCGCGGGGCTATAGACGCTTTACAGCAGCTGTGCATGGGCGCCGCCATAACTGACCTTCAGTTTTTGTTCCCTCTTATTCCGTTCGCTTCACTTCATCATTTCCACAGCAGGACAGGTTATTGCCATTTTAAGTGTTACTGTGTCCTTCCCCCCAGCATAGGCCGTTGTGGAGACTCGTCAACACCCGCTTCAGTGGCTCGGCATCTCGGTAAGAGAAGAGAAGGGCGGCTATGGCGGCTCAATCTGGCGCGTGTGTAAAGCGTCTATAATCAACATTGGCGGCATATAATCGGCTCCAGATCACGTGGCCGCTTGTTCTGGCTGCGAGTTGAGGGCGTGAACGCTGCTCGTTTTTCTTTAATTTTTTTTTCTGGGACTTCTATTGCGTGGGGTGAATAACGAATGCGTGTTTCATAGGTCATTAACGTCAGGGATCCGTTCTAAGCGGTATTTGCGCATAGTAAAAAAATTGTTGCATAGCCCCTTTAAACAGCCTTAAAACAAGGCATCAGAACATTAGCCCCCTAAGGTATATATTAAAAGCCTGTCCAAGCCACTCATCATACGCAAGTCTGTGGCTAAAGCATGCTACAAAATCGTCATTATGCAGATTTTCATTTTTATTTTGAAATACCTCCAGCCAACGATGTCAATAAAGGTCAATGTCCGACGTCGTTCAGAAAAGATTATTGTAGCCAAAAGAATGCTCACGCGGCATTCTGAAAAGCCCGCAAATAAGAGCGATGAATTCATTAAAGCAGCTCGCTGCCAATGGGTCTGGCAATTCAATTTTTTTTTCAATTCAATTCAATTCAACTTTATTGACTCCAGTTTGGAGAAGGAGACAGGGAAAAAAGCTACATTGCGTAGCTTGACAGGTCCCTGCCTCCCATACAGACTTGGGCAGATTAGTCGGCACTTGCAAAAAGACAAGAAAAAATACATACAGAACATTATACAGCTTTTGATATGATGAACAGTAAAGAACTTTTAAAATATTATTTGTTGTTAAAATATAATTGTCTAATTTGGGTATTTGACGTATTTACTATGTGAATATTGTTTTTAATGAGTTCATTAATGGTTGATGGTACAGTATACTGGAGCATTTGAAATCCGTAATTGGTTCTGGGATGCGGCACTCTCCAGCGCTCTGGACTACGCGTGAGATAAAACGGAGAGTTTCTTCCAGCGGAGCTAAGTGAAGGAATGATTTGTTATTATAATAAATACTATTTTTATATTTCTGGGTTAATGTCTTTGTATATAAGTAAAAAACACGCCCAAGCAGCACACCATTCTTGGACCAACATGGGCCCGCCACTGGCAAAACTTGGCTCCAATATTGGCCTAACGTTGGTTTTTGTCGAAAGCGCTACCCGATCCAATGGTGGACCATTCACTAATGCCAATGTTGGACCAAGATTCGACCAATATTTGAACCAATATTGGACCGTCCTTTATGCCATCGTAGGACCGCCTCTTAACCAACATTTAAGCCAACGTTGGGCCACAATTTAACCAACACCTAAGCCATCATTGGACCGCTACTGGTTGTGGGTCTTACAACCAATATTGTCATCCAAGTTTAAGCATTGGCTTATCCAATATTTGCTCCCAACCTAACGCTCTGGATATTTTGATTTCGTCATCCGATTTTAAGCTCGAGCTGCACTATTTTCGGCAGCCATTTTAGCGGGCATACAGCTTTCTTTTCAGATGTATTTATAGTGTTCTACTGAACACTATAAATACATCTAAAAAGAAAGCTGCTGTAGACAAGCCACATTCACTGTGGAAAATATTAAGTCAATATTACATGCAGGTAAATATAAAAGTCTGAAATGCAAAGTGTACCGTCAATACATTTTATTAAAGTTTCGATTGAAGGAAAATTTAAACAACAATGAGTGCCAGGGTCCATCACTGCAAGCTGTCAACCGGGCAGGAACTTGATGGAATTCCACGCAGGGGCCTGGCCACAGGATTCTGAAAGAGACAGAAGCGGGTGTTTGGATTCAGGTGAAAAGTTTTCAAAGGCTCTCAGTCCTCTCTTACGCTTGTCAATATTGAATATCAAAACAAAACATAGCTTCATTACTAATCGCCGCCCTTTAATTAACTATTCGATTAATCGGCTCAGCTGCTCCTCAAGTATAAAATCTCAAAAAGGCCTTCCGACTTTTTTATGTTCTTTTTTTCCATAATATAAACTTTCGTTTCCAGTGAATTATTTTTCGTTATTTTGTATGTAAAAAAAACTTAGTACTGCCTTCTAAAATAAATATATGCGGAGGTAAGACGCCGGGGCCGGCTTGCTGGAATCAGTATCTCAGCTGAGACTGGGTAAAAGAAAGTACTGTAAAGGCTGGGGCGCGCGAGCGTCTTGAGTCGAGGTTTGAGTCCCGTACAGCTCGTACGCTGGCTTTAAAAGTGCTTTCTTTCCCCCCGTCTCAGCTGAGACGCTGTTTCTAGCAAGACGGCCCAGGCGTTTACTGTTGTTTTGTTCGTCCGACTTGTCCTTACTCAGAGCACGATCGATCTAGATTAAAATATTTATAGTGATTTAAAAAATTAATCAAATAGTACGAAGGTTATTTCATAAATTGCTTAGCTCTACTCTTGCAGCATCATAGCGTCCCTCAACCCTTCATCTAGCTTTAAGAAGTCCTAAGAATTACAATCTCGCCATTTAAGATCACACCGATATTTCTACGTTGATGCGAAAAAAAAAAAAACGTTTTTAAGATTTACGGTGTTTGCAGCACGGAAATATGTAGTTATAAATGTATCCATATTGCCTCGATAATATTTACAATTTATAAATCTAACCGCTGGCCTCCCTCTTCAGCTCACCACTGCCAAACGCAGTATTAATTTAACAGTTCAATAAATACCCCGTTATACATAAGAACATAACAGTTGAACAGAAATTGATGCTTCAATCAATAAAGAATTTAAAATAAATCAGGCATATAAAATAGCTTGCCGTGTAAAGACAATTACTGGCAATTACACTCGCAGAGCGCGGTGACATAACTGACACTCCACTCGCCCAACAAGCCGAAACTGGGCAAATAAGGACTACTCAACGCTATGGGGTATTTGGCTTTGGACGTACCGGGAAGACTTTTTACTACAGCACACATCTACCGCCAAGAAGACAGCCACATTTTAACAAAAAAAAATGAAATAAAAATTAATTCGAACACAGAAATAACCAATCAGAACGTCTCTCACGGTCTATTAAAATAAAAAGCACTTACAAATAGCTCTGTACAGGGCATTCCGGGCCCATCGCTCTGAATTACACGTTGAACTCGTCGGAGATTCCTGGCACAGTGTTCGACACGGTTCAAACTCATCGGATAGTGACAAAACGCACATTTCGTAGCAAGAATACCTATTTCCAATGGTCAGGAGGAATTCTCCTTGTCACTCACGTGTAAGAGATGGCGGTCCGTCGTGTCTTCGGTCCGTCGAAGCCAGTGGTCACATGTATGCCCAAACAAAGGAAGATCACCGGTGTGTAGGCGCTGCCGACAGAATATCGTTGTTCTTGGCAATCCGCATGTTGAAGATCGCACTTGGCACTAAGACGAAATGCGCTGCCGGTGATCGGAACTCTAGAACCACCGTTCTTGGCGGTGGATGGCGGAGATGCCGAGCCGCTTCGCCCGATAAAAACAGTCTGCTAAGCAATCAAATGCACTCAGAGAACTTACAAACTGACACCACGGTGTCCTGATATGCGCATGATCATCCTGCCAACCTTGTTCGTTGAAAAACAAAAATGCCAAAAAAAAAAAAACATGCATAAATTGCGAAGCGCACCTGCCCACTTCCAGTTCGCGAATGCGCGTGTTGGAAATTGAGGAGACCGTCCCGACTCCCCACTGTCTTCTAGCCACTACTTTATCGTGTGGCCTTGGTGCATGCGATCCCACTTTCTGTGTGCGTGTGTTTCGCGGGCTCGGCTCCACCACCCCTAAGCTGAGAGTGTAGAGGAAGCTAAGAAGCTCGGTGAACCGATCGCAGGTCTATCTTTAATCACGTGATCACGCTCTCTCCCGTAACCACGCACAGAGAGCGGTGCAGGTGATGACTGGTCCGGCCGGCGCGTAGCTCCCACCGCACTGTCAGCTTAGGAATGCATAGTGTCCTCCTCCCTCAAGGACGCCAAGTCCTCATCACTAACAAAGAGGAGATTTGGAGATTAGTGACGGCGTGGGGGAAAAAGGGAGGGGTACTGTTTACTCAATACCCTCTCTCGCCCTTTCCGATATCGTTCCGAGGCCGTCGGCGTGACCCTACCCCTGCACACTTCTCTCTCTCGAATTCTTTCGTCTGTCTCTGCTGGTATTTGCTATCCGGGTTTCCAAAACCCAATGTAGTAGAGATTGCTTAGACATGATAACTCCAGAGCAAGAGGACGAAAAGGGACTGACAGACACGAAGCTCCGAAATTAGCTTGGAGCCTAATGTCAAAATTAAAAAGAGGCAATGATAAATCAATGCGGAAAAAGGGGTGATATAAATTTCCAGAAAATCGTCCGCCACTTTGGCGTTCCCTCAGGGCACCATTGAAACTAACTAGCTTATGCTTCAAAATAAACAAAACTAGAGAGCATGCGCACAAAAAACATGCGCACAAACATGTGGAGTGCGCCACACCGGTAGTCTAAAATACCAACAACATGTGGGCGATCGTACGTGTGTTGCATGATAGCCCGACGTGCAGAATCCCTTTACGCGCTTCAACCAGAATTGTTCCACGTCATCATAATATGTTGAGGGTCTACAAATGACGACATGATTACGTTACACACGCTCGCGTGCACACTTGCTGTCTCTTAATTAAAAGTTGGATGCTCAACCGTCATGGTGAGGACCCGGCCACTTCATCTAGGGATTCGCGTCATGGGCTTCTGATAAAACTGGCTTTTTGAAGCCGTGACAACAGGGTGGGGTGTCAGTCGTGGAGCATTTGACATCGGGTGCTTTCGTGCACGACCCAATCGTACATAGCACACCATTTTTCTGTAAAGCGGTATTCTTCGGGGAACTTGGAAGTCCACTGTGATAAATGTTCGTGTGATCCTTTGCTGTATAAAACGCAAATTCCTGGCAACTGGGAAGCAAAAACAGAGAGGAAAATTTTCTTGGCGTTCAAAATCAGTGTAAAGGAGGATGACGGTTGCATCAGTGCGTCGTCACTCGTTTCGTAAAATGCGGAATTTTGATTTATTTGGCTGAGGTATAGTAACGTATTATATTTGTTCATGTTGTCTAAATAAAATTCAGTTGCCAGTAGCGCGCCGAGTTTGCAATCCTACTTTTGTTCTCGTTTTTTTTCATGCTTTTCAGTTTAGGTTTTTTGCGCCTGACGTCGCTTCCCGCTAGAATCTAAATCAAGACCAACATTGTAGTCTGCTATCAGTGCATTGGCGCCATGTTGGAGGCATTAGGGCTCCTATTGTGGCACCAGTAGTGCCGTAAAGTCATAGAGCCGTCATTGCATAACCGCATTTCAGAATGGTGTCTTGTTCGAGTCAATCGCAAAGAGGTATCTTCACCTGACACGAAGTGCAGTCCACAAGCCCGTAGTTAGGGTACGAAGCTTTTCTGTCGAGATCATGGAGAACATAATAATCTATTATGTTGACTCTATAACGCGGACATCGTTTTTTTTTTTTTTGTTTTTTTTCAAGTTGGCGGTCTTGATGAGCCCATTTCGCTGGCGACTCCTTACTGTGCACGGTGAAGGAGCAAAATATCGCCATTAAGTTCTGTACCTTGTTATTCTTGTTTACTTTGCAGAAAAGCACCTGAATCGCGCTTTGACAAAATTAAATAAAATTGAAACGCGCTCGAGCAATTCCAACTTGTTTAGGCAAAACGAACACGGCTAAACCAGCATATTCCAACATGTTTCCACTATTAAGCCAATGGTATTGTCAGACTATCACAAACTGACCATTATCTGCCCCTCTGTTCTGGAAATGACGATGAGCCAATGGTACTAACAGGACAACAGTAATCAATATAAGCTCGTGTTTATCCAACGTTGGCAAGCCAATGCTACAGTGTCCATTTTATGCCAGTCCCCATCAAATATTGGAATGCCAACGGCCCGGACAGGCCAACGCGGACCATTTTATTCCAGTGTTCATCCAATGTTAGCAAGCCAAGGGTACTCAAAGGCCAACATTGTCCGGTTTATGCCAGTATTCATCCAATATTCGCAATCCAATGGAACTGACAGGCCAAGATTGCCCATTTTATACCAGTGTTCATCCAATATTCGCTAGCCAATGGAACTGACAGGCCAACATTGCCCATTTTATGCCAGTGTTCATCCAATATTCTCAAGCCAATGGAACTGTCAGGCCAACATTGCCCATGTTTTGCCAGTGTTCATCCAATATTCGCAAGCGAATGGAACTGACAGGCCAAGATTGACCATTTTATGCCAATGTGCTTCCAATATTGGTTGGTCATTGGAGAAGCTGGGCCATCACTGAAGATTCTATATAATGGCATAAACGATGTTGGGAGCAGATTGGCTAAAGTGGACCATCATTGGACCTTTTTTCGCCAATGCTCTTCCAATATTGGCCCAACCCCTTGTGCTGCCTGGGCGCGTTACCTTAAATTTTGATAATAAAATATCGGCATGACTATTATATGGTACATTGGCTAGTAAACGTAAGATCTTTTTTTTGTGCGATGTATAATCTGTCTAGGTTTAATTTTGTCGTATTGCCCCATACAAGCTTGCAGTACTTTAAATGTGAAGCAAACAATGTGTTATATAATATAATCTTGAACCTTCCTGGTAAACAAAAACGATGTTTATAAATAATACCTGTTATTTTTGATAGTTTAGACATAACATGTTCTACGTGTTCGTTCCAACACATCTATTGGTTAAAGAACACCCCTAGTATTTTTACCGTTGGAAAAACTTGTATGGTCGATCTATCTAGCTTAAGTGGTATATCTATTTGACAGAGAGAACTTTTAGGGCAAAAGAGAACGGCCTTTGTTTTATTGCTATTTATTTTTCACGAATTTGCTATTGCCCACGAACTAAGCACATTGAGAAAACTCTTCACTTCAGATGAAATAATATTTATGTCCATTCCTTGAAAAAATATGCTCGTATCGTCCGCATACGTTATTATCTGGGCATTATGTGAAATATTTATGATGTCGTTAATGTATAGGTCCCCAAACACTTCCTTGTGGTACACCTGCCTGTAGTTGTTTTAGATCAGAGAAGTGGCCATTGATGTGAATGCACTGAAAACGAAAGCTCGAATTGTAAAGTTTACTCATTAGTGAACTTTACAATTATGGCGTTCGTGGATTAGGTGGGCTTTAATAAGGGGGAGAGCCGTGCACTTCCACTTGCAACATTTAAATGTTTTTGCCAGATTTCCCACCCAAAATGCACGTTCGACTCACACGATATCCTGAATTTCATTTGCTAGCTTTGTTGAGTTTTATTGTAGAAGTAGCTTTCCAAAAATCCCAAAAACGTAAGCATTAAAGAAAGAAAGAAGTTGGCTTTTTACTTCGTGCGCATTCAGGGGAACAGAGGTAATTCCAGGGCTGCCAGCTTGAGAGAAATTTCCCAGATTAAAGGAGCTGTGCAATGATACTAACGTTGAAACCCTTCGCAAAAAGAGACCGTACTTGGAACGAAGTTGAAATATATTAAATATAAATATTCATTTTGTATTCATTCTTTATTATTTTGTCCGCTTTCGAAATAAGCGCGTAAGATATTCAAAATATGTCATAAATATTAATCAGAAAAGATTTTAGATATACCAAAAATATAATTCCTTCCACCTTCAAGATGCCATTTGTGTATTAAAAATCGGCTACACATTTTTTTATTTCGTTAGTGAATGTTGTCATTGTGGTATCTGAAAGCACTACTAAATACATCCCACAACTACACATTAGAAACGAACACAAGCACAAACACCATGAAGCAGTGAACACCTGAATCACAGTCCCGTTGACTGCTCTAGAGCCTTATCAAGGTAATCATTTGGCCGGTGACCACCTCTGCACTTATTAAGGTTGCAAGTATTCGATCTTCTCCTCGGGAGTCTGTCAAAGGGGAAACAGTGTTTTGAAGTGCGCGGACGATATCTCTTAATAAAAAGAATTGGTACAAGTAATAATAATTCAGCGCAGTCGCTAATACAATATTAACAAAAACGGCTCCTAGAAGAAATGTTTCAGGATTAAAAGCGCTAAAAAAACGAGGACGAGTAAAAGAAGACACACACAGAGTAGAGCGCACTTGCAACTATGGTTTTATCTGATTTAAACCAAAGAAGAAACATATATGCCTTGTCAACAACCATCCATGTTGTTGACAAGGCATATGTTTCTTCTTTGGTTTAAAACTGATAAAACCTCAGTTGCAAGTGCGGTATACTGTGTGTGTGTCTTCTTTTACTCGTCCTCGTTTTTTAGCGCTTTTAATCCTGAAATGTACCACCAACTAGCCCAAGTGAATACCCTTTTAGAAGAAATGTGATTGCTTATCTGTATAGCACCACTCAGGATGAAGCGAGTCAAGGCAGTTTCTTCACTTTAAAATAGTTATTTTGCTTTTCTTTACTAGTTGACTATTCAAGATGGTCATTAACGTCACTATATTAAAGTCTCTACTCACATCACGTACAAGGGTGATTATACACATTCAGTGAACTAACATTGTGCTAACAGAACCACGCCAAACATATCTGCTCACAGCACTTGCTGAAGCTTTCCAGCATCAGCAAGTGTTGTGGTGTAGTTCTCAAACCCCGTTTGTGATTGAAGTGCAAGAAACTCATCAGGTGTGTTCTTGATAAAAAAAACAATAACATAAACTGGGTTGATTTGTCAGTGCGATGCTGCACAACTCAATTGACAAACTAATCATATGTAGTATTTAGGCAGCCAGTGTACTCCACATCTGTTTGAAGTGAGCATCAGATAGGCCGAGCTTTTCAATACTTTGGTAGTTAAAGTCAAACTACCAAAGTATTGCAGTCAAAAGATACTTAGAGTATTACACAACAGTACTTACGATTTCCAGGTATTTTAGGAGTATTCTGCAAATATTTTTGATCGCTGCATTTTTATTGGGGTCAGAGTATATTTTGCGTGAAATAAATAAATATGTTAAGAAATCTATGTGAAAGGTATTTTGGGCCTACAGATTTAGTATTTACATATTTAGAACGCATGAAGGGAACTTGAAATGTAGTTTAAATAAATGTATTTGAAAAAATTTTCAGAAATATATTTTACTACTAAGTAAAAAAAATATGTATATTTTCGGTCTCTTTTTTGTCTACTTACAATTATGAGCTGTACTTCAAATACACTTAAATTAGAATGTGGTATATTTCAAACGTCTTAGTTTTCGCTAAGGGAAGAATTGGTATCTTCTACTTTTGACATTGTTCATCTTGTCACAAAGGACAGAAAACACACCTCCTTCCTTCGAAATGTTGTAATTCCGCCGCGTAATCGCGAGGCAAAATTTAGAATATTCCCCGACCTGCAGCCGCGAGCGGCGGCTATGAGAACCACGCGGCATGACGCATGGCCTCCAAGATCCCGAAGAGCGCGCTTCGGGATCTCGGAGACCATGCATGACGTCAATGGGGGTCTTGTAGAAATATAGCAAGTTGTGTGAATACCTGCTCGATAAAAGGTAACTTTTCTATAAGTGTTGTCGTTCCAACATAAATATAAATGCGTCAAAAACCTGGTATCATCGACAAAACTTTTATTGTACGAAGTTTTAGTGGCGCCATCTATCCGAGGCCAACAAAACCGTCAGCTTTATCTGCTACCGCGAACAGCCGCCAGAAGCCGGAGGGGGGCAGAGCCGGACGGGGTAAAAGGCTCTGGCCGGACCCCGGATGAGACTTTCCTCCTTTCATCTTATTGTTCGCGCTGCGCCAGCACGTGGTCACGCGGGTATGAGGTCTCGGTGCTCACTGATGGCTCTAGAGAGAGAGCTTGACCGGAACCCCACGCGACCCCCATTGACGTCACAGCGCACGTGACTCGGAAGATGGTGAAGGAGTTGAGAGGTGCCGAAAACCTCAATCTTTTTCATGTTCAAAAAATAACAACAAGGACGTGCAGGAAAAGCGTTTTTTTGTTCTTTACTTAAGAAAGGTTAAGACACCAACTCCCAAATTATTTAAGCAAAGCACCGCATTTGTTGCACAGCTCCTTTAAGGTAGCATTCAGCTAGCTTTGCTAGTTAGCTTTACAGAAAATCTTGCTAGCTTTACAGAAAAAAAATTGAAAGCCGTTTACAACTTCCTGTATTGCCGGATCAAAGCGCAGCTCTTGAGGAGGAGGAGGGAAGGGTACTGAGGGGAGGGTATACCCCTCGTTCCTCCTCCTTACCTCCTCATCCTGTCTGCTACTCCTCCCTCCAAGCGGCGTCGCCGTCGCCTCTCGAGGGTCACTTGACCTCACGAGGGTCACATGACCCCTGTGAGGACACGTGACGATGGCAATGACAATGACCTCACCAGTGACGTCACGTGTGACGTCATCGTCATCGCCACTGATGACGTGATCGTCATCGTCACTGATGACGTTATCAGAGACGTCACGCGTCCCATAATGCACCGCGCGGTTACGCCGACGGCGACGGCGACGCCGCTCAAGCTGGATACGGGCGCCTAAGAGCTGCGCTCTAAAAATTGTGTTGCTTGTATGTTTATGCAGCCCTGATATCGGTACACCTCAACGAGGGACCAATTTCTTAGCTGCAGATGAGAAATTTAGCCAGTGCAGTTTACCCGCTAACCTGGTGTTTTTAACGTGCATCACGCAGTAGTTTTCACGAATGCTTGCCGGTACGAAACTAATCCAGATCGAAACAGGCGGGGAGGTTCTACAGCGAAAGCTTTTGCTACACGGTCCGAGCTGAGACGTGTTAGCCCACTCGGCCACCTATTTCCCCTCTAGTTTGAGGGAACTAGAGGGGGAAGAGGTCGCTGAGTGGCCCGGCGCGTCTCAGCTCGGAGCTTCAACCCCCTACACGTTTCGACCTGGATGAGTTTCGTACTGGCACAGGTTCGTGTAATCACAACTGCGTGATGCACGTTAAAACCCAGAGGTTAGTGGTTGTACTTCACTGAACATTTTGGGCACCGTACATATCTGGAATTTCATGCGGAGGGCAAGTTCGTCTGCTTCTTGCGCAGGGGTTGCGGTGACGTCAGAATGCCGAGCTCTGATTTGATTGAGTGTAAAGATAGTGGGTCGCCGAGAATCCCTATCTGAGCGTCGTCTGCTCCTTATCAACGTCGTCTGCTATTCATCAGCTAGCTGTCTTACCTTTACGAGCGAGCTCGACTTCGCCTTTCAGAGAGGGCAGACGAAATAACTCGAGCGGTACGATGTGTTTTTGTCTAACAACTAGCAGACACGTATCAAGGAGCGAAGCCAAAAGACCCACGGGCGCGGTGGCCGACGCGCCGAGATTTGTTTCCTAACAACCAAGAACGAGGGTTAGCGTCCGCAAGTTCCCTCCTTTCGCGTGTGGCGTCGAGCGTATCGCGGAAGTTATGTCGTAGACTCGTTGGCACCAAGAAGTAATTATTGTTTTTATTTTTGGCAAAAGTTTATGGAAACTTATTTTTCTATGCTCTGTTATTTAAACAAACGAACACTTGCTCGGGGGTAATCCGATGGACTTCAATTCAACCCTCTGTATTTGCTGAAGCCACTTTTTTCTAAGCTTACTGTCTTAACAGACAGGGATAAAAACACGCTGCTTCCTTCAATGTAGCACGCGTGCGGCCCCGGACATCTAAGGGCATCACAGACCTGTTATTGCTCTGTCTCGTGCGGCTAGGAGCCGCTTGTCCCTCTAAGAAGGGTGCAAGGTGCAGAGAACCACGCACCTATTTAATAGGCTAGAGTCTCGTTCGTTATCGGAATTAACCAGACAAATCGCTCCACCAACTAATAACGGACATACACCACCATCCACAGAATCAAGAAAGAGCACTCAATCTGTCAATCCTCCAAGAAATTTAAAATGCGACACACCATCGTGAATGCGCCCACCACATCCGACGACGCAGCACGTTTTCACTTCCCCTGGTAGCACTGCCCCTTGGACAGCGCCTGATCGGAGCTGACCTCTAAATCACACAGGACAGAAGCGGAACGTTCTTTTCTCTTTTTTTTTTTTTTTTACCTGCGACTACGCGAAGGACTCATGGCTACAGCCACAGCTGCTACAGCACGTCCGCCATTGCCGACGCCAAGATGTTTACATCCGCGACCACCCCCCCCCCCCCCTGAGGAGGCGGAGCTTAGTATAACCTTGTCTTCCACCTTCACACCCCCTTTCCCATGCGCAGAAGACCGAAATGCGCCCACCTGCAAGGCGCATGGGTCAATTATGATTTTTGTTTTCCAAAGTAACCTCGAATTTCAGCGGCTTTGGCTATATTTCGGTTATTCCCTTCAGCCGTTTGGTGGTTTGCTGTGTGGCCATCTGGCAAAACTATGGAGCACTCGAAGAATGTTTTTCGGCGAAATCAGTTTTCATTGCCCCCGTGAAAATTATGAAGGAGGGGCCAGTCAAGTCGAAGCTTCTGACAGCGCCGCTGTGCCTTTTTAAAAAAGAAACTTGAGTACAAGAAGAAATACTGTGATGTGTTGAGATACAGACTCCGCTCCGCGAATGCCGCCAGTGGCCGCATTCGCGGAGCGGGCAAACGCGATCCAGCAAATAGACATAGAGATCAGTGGTGGGAGGGGCCATTGGCCGAAAGCGGGCTGGGTGTGTTCCAGGGCGTCTTCAGAAATTCGAATGTGGCCAAACAGAAGCCGGAAATAATACCCTGGCGGTGCTCGCGAGAAGCAAACATGATAAGTGCGTCGGAGTAACTCTCGGTGGCAATCAAATATGGTGCACGTGATGATTCAATCACGGTCATCCAAAATGGTGGTGGAAGAGTGCGACTAGCGGAACGATCGACATAATCCGTACGCCAAGCGCCGAGGGCCGGGAATCTGCCGTCCGAGCGGTCACACTCCTTCCGAGCAAAACTGAGTTGAGCGGCGTATTCGTTTCTCACATATTTCTGCATCATCATGATCAAAACATCACGTGCACCCTTTTTTCAACTACGAAGGGTTACTACACTTCACTCTTACGCGCTTATTAAAAGTATATTCAAACAAACACCTTTGATTAAAACAGTTTCTCGCTACCACCGCCAGGGAATTATTTTAGGCTTCTGGTTGGCCAAGACAGCATGCCAAGCCCACTTTCTGCGTCTGGTGCACGCCCTAGATCCGCCAGCGCCTCCCATAGACCATATTCTCTTTATACACGGCTCCGGGTTCTGGTACCAGGTGCAAGGTACTTATACTGATCTCTATGAGAATCGCTGCATCCCGCTCGGCCGTTCCCGCGAGTGAAGCCACCTGACCGCCATCTTGCATACGGTGAAATCGCGTTTTTGCTAGCGTTGCAAAAGCTGGTGGCACGGTGTTAAAGACAGGTTTTCTACTCGTTCGTCGTCATTCGCCGAATAACTTTTTAAGACCCTGTGTATGCATTAAGACTTGCCGTTAAGAACACGTGGAAATATTTACAAAAGCGCAGGTCCGCAGGAAAAAGGCACACCTCGTCGGAAGCAAGTTTCGCCGGCCTCGCGGCGTGATCAAAGCTTGCTTGGCGCGCCGAAGTGCTGCGTCTCTGTGCCTCCGCACGCTTTTATACCGATCAAGAATCAACTCTGCGGTAAAGTGTTGAAGGTGTGTCGTGCGTAGATGTCTTTGCATCCCATATAAGCCACGGAATTCTGGATCGTCCAGCTGTTCCGGCAGGTTGCTATCAATGCAGGCACGTAGCCATGGGGGGAGGGCCATGGGGCCCGCCCGCCCCCCCCCCGAAATCTTTCATTTTGCTGAGACCCCCTCTCCCCCTCCCCCTCATACAGCATTTTGTCATGGGCGGGCTCCCCCTCCCCCCCTCCCGAAACAAAATCCTGGCTACGTGCCTGTATCAATGAAGTGGGAAAAACATTATCTACAGTTTCTCTTATGCACAATTAACCACGGCTATGTTCCAAATCTACTCTAGTGAATCACAAGGCAGCACAAATAGAGCAACGCTGGGAAGCAAGTATGGTTTTTGAAGGAAAAAACACGAGAAGGTAAGACTCAAAATCTTTGAAGCGCGACCCATATGGTCGTTCGCAATCTGTTGACCAATCACAATTACGCGAGCCTCGCTCAAACTTGATGTCACGTGCAATTGTTGATAATAAGCCAGGCCACTGATCAGTGGTCTGGCTCATTACAGGAATTCTGTAAACCATCTAACAAGTCGAAAAAAAAAGAGTACCTTCCCCCCTCTTCTGTCGCCATTAGACACTGGATCAAGCTCGTTTCTGGACTGCGAGTTTCGCAAGTTACAAATACAGCCGTCAGAGTAAATTAAAACGCTGCTTCAGAGGCACATCCGGCTTCACGAACATTGCAATCGCCAAACACGTCCATACGGTGTCGAATCTTGATCGGTATCCAAGCGTGCGAAGGCACAGAGGCGCAGCACTTCGGCTGGCCAATGAAGCTTAAATTATAATAATAATAATATTAAGTTTATTTTGACATGCATACGTCTTGGAGGCTGCGGCAAAAGAAGACACGAAGTCCTCTGACGTGGCCACCAGCCCCCAATACAGCACTCGGCACGTACCTCTAAGGATACCGAAATAAATTGAACATCAATTACCTAATCCACATCAAAATAAGTCCACGGATGACAACATTGAAGAGTCACAAAGTTGAGTAAAAAAGAACAAACACTGTTACATATAATATAATTGATCACATTTGCACATTTGAAATAATGGCCCAAGTGGCAGGTGCATATTATTCGATTGAAAGAAAATAGAATTTGATAATTTTCCTAAACATCTGGAGATTGCTACAGTTGTGTACCGTTTGAACTATATTTACGTGACTATTTAGTAAGTCAGCAATTTTATAATAAATTGTTTGAGTACCATAGTTTGTTCGAACGTTTTGTTTGGTGTAAAAGGTGTGTCTAAGAGTGTAATCGGCAGGCTTATGAAGGTAGGTGTTGAAAAAAGAGGTCTCATCCCGCTTTATCTCGTCAAATATAATGTTCGCTAATTTAATAGAAAAAACATGTCCAATGGGTAATAGCTTGTATTTTTCGAATGTGGGCGATGTATGCTGAATATAACCTAAATTATCTATGAACCTAACGGCCTTCTTTTGTAAAAGAAAAACATTTCAATGTTTGTTTTCGTCGTGGTTCCCCAAACTAAAAGACAATACTGTAGGTGGGAATACACAAGAGTGTAGTAAAGCTGCAGTTTAAGCCAGTTTGGTAACAAGTGTCTGATTTTATTCAGTATACCAATTGAACGGGATATATCACATCTAATTTTATTTACATGGTTCGTCCAACTTAAAAACTCGTCAAACCAAACCCCAAGGAACTTATGAGCCGAAGTGCTTTCTATCGTAGAGTTTAAAAATGTAACATTCAACTTACGCTGAACAGGTTTATTTCTCGACCTGATTATAACATATTCTGTCTTCGCTGTGTTTAACTCTAGTTGGTTAGACCGCAACCACTGAGATAGCTCATTAAGCCAGCAATTCGCACACTTTTCAATTTCATCGAGATTTATACCCGAAAAGAAAACGTTGGTGTCGTCCACGTACAGGATAATATCGGGGGTTCGCGGTACATTAACTATGTCGTTTATATATGCCAAAAATAACAAAGGTCCGAGGATGGAACCCAGAGGAACGCCGTACTGTATCAGGGAAGTATGTGATTTAAAACCGTTTAGAAATGTGAATTGCCTTCGAGCTGATAAGTAATTCTTGATAAGTTCGAGAGCTAATCTCCTTATACCATATCGTTGTAGTTTTCCAAGAAGAATATCATGCTTTATAGAGTCAAAAGCTTTCCGAAAATCTAGGAATATACCGAGTGTGTAAAGTCGATTTTCTATGTTACTTATTATTTTGTTTTGTATGCATAGCAAAGCTGTTTCTGTAGATTTTCCTTTCTGAAACCCATACTGACAAGATGTTATAATATTATTGTAAAGCAAATATTTAGAAAACCTAGTGTTTATTACCTTTTCTGCTATTTTTGAAAATAATGGAAGCACTGATATGGGCCTGTGGTTGTTTAGGTTAGTTAATGTACCGCCTTTGTGTATAATACAAACTCTAGCTAATTTCATTTTAATAGGAAATATACCAGTTTCAAGAATTATATTGCATATATGAGCTAGAGGAGAACAAATCCAGTCCTTTACTGCTTTGATGGGGGCTACCTTCAATTCATCATATCCAGAGGCGCTACTGCACTTCAACGAGACAATTATATTATTAATTTCTGTTTCATATGGTGGGAGTCAAAAATATAGAGATAGCTAAGTTCATGGTTATGTACGTTTCATAGTTGCTGTAGTCCATTAATGTGGGAACACTGCCACCTGCAGTCAAAAATGCAAGTTGAACCTCTCGGCCAGTGACGCGTGAGAATATGTCTGATCATCTATTGTGAGTTCATTTGGTATGACATTAGGGACAGGGGATCGTACGTCTTTAACAGTCTTCCATACCTTTTCTGGGCTATTTTTTATAAATACAAATTTATTTGTATAATATCTAACTTTCGCTTTTTTTTATTCTACAGTCAGTTTATTACGTTGCCTTTTGTATTCAGTCAAAATGTTAAGGTCTCTAGTTTTGATAAATTTATCGAACAGCTTATTCTTGCTTTTACTCTTTTGTATAACTCTGCAGTAACCCATGGTTTCTTTGATTTGTTTTTTTTTTTTTATACTGAACCTGAGGAAAAGCTGAGTCATAACATTCTCCCATTCTTTACTCCGCGAGACCGGCGAAACTTGCTTTCGACGAGTGGTGCCTTTTTCCTGCGGCACTGTGCGTTCGTAAAAATTTCCACGTGTTTTCAACGGCAAGTCTCAACGTTTACACAGGGTCTTCAAAAACTTCTTCGGCGAATGACGACGAAACGAGAAGAAAAGGTGCCTTCAGCACGATGCCGCCAGCCTCTGCTGCAACGCTAGCAAAAACATGATTTCGCCGCATGCAAGATGACCGTCCGGTGGCTTCACTCGTGCTGCAGCGACCAAGAGGGGAGCGACGCGTGTATAGAGAGACTTTGGTCAATGGGAGGCGCGGGCAGGGCCGGGGAGTGCTACATACGTAGAAAAAAGGCTTAACATAATCTCGTGGCTTCAGAATCCGAAAAGAATCCCCTAGCGGTGGTAGCGAGGAACAGTTTCAATCATAGGTATACGGTTTGAATAACCGCGTACGAGTTAAATGTAGTAACCCTTCCTGGTTGAAAATAGGGTGCGCGTGATGTTTCGATTAGGATCATGCAGAAAGATGTAAGAAACGAATTTGCCGCTCAAACTCTGTTTTGCTCGGACAGAGTGTGACCGCTCGGTGGGCAGATTCACACGCATTAAAAGTTGTTACACCCTTAAGGGTGTAAATCAGTTTGTCCCAGGGTTAACACCTTGCCCTAGCAAAAATAGCGGTTTGAAATTAGTCCGGAAAGTGAAATCCGGACTAAAATCAAACCGGAATCAAACCAGAAAGGGAGCTTCCGGTTTGCACAAACCGTGAATTTTCGAATCCGGTTCAAAGTCAAACTGGAGGAATCCCGGACAGGCAAATTCCGGTTAGCTGAAACCGTGATTTTCCTAATCCGGTTCAAAGTCACATTGGAGGAATTCCGGAGAGACGAATTCCGGTTCGCACAAACCGTGATTTTCCTAATCCGCTTCAAAGTCAAATTGGAGGAATCCCAGCCAGACCAATTCCGGTTCACACAAACCGCGATTTTCCTAATTGGTTAAAAGTTATAGTGAAAGAAATCCGGACACACAAACTCCGGTTCGCACAAACCGTGACTTTTGGATTCTGGTTAAAAGTACAATTGAAGGAATTCCAGACACACAATAAGCGGCTCGAGCAAACCATCCCCTGCCAAATTCGGTTCAATGGCAAATTGGACGAAGTCTAGACTGAAAATATCCCCTTTGCACAAATCATACTTTGTCATATCTTGTTCAAAAGAAAATCGGATCAGCCGTCTGATGCCGAAGACTTTCATGCGTACGGTTGAAACATCAAGTTGCAAACAATCCATCCCGATCCCGTCCGGGCTGCATCGATTAGAACTCAGAGCGCAGAAGACAACGAGCTGATACGCGGCGCCAAAAAGGCGACATCACGGAAATTTTTGCGCAGGTCATCACCATCTAGATCCATCTAGCTTTTTCTATGCACTCTGCAATACTTGTTCATTATTACGCTTAAACTGCGTTTTGTTATTTCTAAATTATTTTTTAAAATATATTCTTGATAACTGTCAAATAACCTTTTTTATATCATTTTCACCACATAAAACAAACAAAAACAAAAACTAACTCGATGCCACAGCTAGATGTACGCACAATCCGAAAGTGTCATTTCAGTATCTTTGATAGCTTTCCTGCAGTCTCCTTGTTAATGCCTTCATGCTCAGCATTTTATTATGGTGCACATGCACGCGATTTCAAGGGCTTTCATCAATATAGGTATGCAATGTGAGTGTCCTCGCCAACACACTTGCTGTAGTAGAGTCAATACTAGTCATGGTTTTTGTGACAATATAAAATTCTTTTACAAGTTATGCTACATGGCCTTTTTGTTAAAGACCTCGCACCTAATTATGCTCTTAAAACAAAAACAAAAAGTTGCTGGCCGGCATCGGTATTTTGCTGTCTTTGATGGCCAGTATTTACATGGATGTTCAGTGACTGGCCGGCATCGTCGCTTTGCTGTTCGCAGGCTGGCGAGCCCCGGGAACTTCCGTTTACTGACCGGCATCGTTTTATTTTTTTGCCTTTTTCACTAGGCAGTCAAGTCATTGAAATTCTGACGAACTGCGGCAATTCATGAATAGCGAGTGGAAATGTTTGCGTTGATCAACCCTTCGTAAATGACTGCCGACGCTAGCGTATTTGATCCCAGCATGGCAAGGCTGACGTGTTTTATCGCGAAAACGCGAGAAAAAACAATGCGGTGAAGAAAATTTGCAGTCCAGGATTTGAGAATCTGACTGCCTACACCACGAAAAATAATTTTTACAACGTCTAACGATACTTTTTTCAGGAAGCTAGTTTAATCCGGCGGTATACGCACGTGTCTGGCTCTGATAAAAATAAAAACAATAAAGCGGAGCCTAAAAATAAAAAAAAACACGTGGCATGATTGAGCACGCGCCTTGAGTTACAAATACAATAATAAACATTACTTTCCAGAAACTAGAAAAGTAAGAGATGTGTTTATTGCTTATGACGCTACGATAGTGTGAAATTGAGTGTGAAAATGTGTGATTACAGGCAGGAATTGACTGTTTTTTGTGGTAGTTACGATCATATAACAGAAATATCTCAAATGTTCACATAGCCAAACAAAATATGTCTCTTTGAAAGCTTATGTTATACGACAAACCGTACCAGAGGAACGCAAACATAAAAACTTTTTTTAACGCAAAAAGTGAGAAGCAGCAATGCGTTGTGGATGTTCACACTGCCCTTGACGCTACGAAAAATAAATGTTACAACGCCGAATGATACCATTTCTGAAAGCTAGTTTAATTATCCGCGCTGTACTTGGATCTCAGGGATAAAAACGTGTATAGGCCTAATAAAAAAGAAACTGACGTGGCAGGCGGGGGATAGCACTGATCTACCAGAATAAAAATTAAATACAACTTTCCTGGAAGTCATGAAATTAAGAGATGTGCTTAATACGTAACCTAGGAGCTCAGCTGAATTACATTTTTAAAATGGCGGTATTTTTTTCAATAGTGGGTGAAGATGACCGCTTTAAGGAAAACTTCGGCTGCATCACTGTGTCAGTTTTACCACTTACACATTTTTCCATTTTGCTCGCAATATGCTCATTATTATTATTATATTGTTTTCTTCGTTGACAGGACTTGCTCTGTTTGCCTACTACACTGACCCACATATTAGCACGGATGGAGTGAATTATCCCGGCAAAACAATAGGGCCACGGTTTGTGCATTGCAACAATTCGAACTTGGGCTCGCACTTTTTATTTTCACCTTCTGCGTGATTATTATCCTAAAGCACGGTGCCGACGACTGCAAAAACTAGAAAATATTTAAAATAATAAAAACTAATTAAAAAAGGTGAGAAAAATATTTTAAATAAAAAAACTAATACAAAAAGGTGAGAAAATATTTATAATATTAAAAATTAAAACAACAAAAAATAAGTAAAAACAATTGTGCCCACTGCGATTCGAACCCACAACCACAGGCTCAGCAAGACAGCACGTTAACCCAGTAAGGTCGATCTTTGTCCACTTTCTAGAAGGTTGCATGTTTGCTGAATTAATTTCGAACCATTGTACTTTTAGTTTCTTATTTAATATTTTGCTACGTATTCAGGACTTATTTATAATACTGTGGCAATATTGACGTGTGCAATAATTTATTATTACCTGTATATTTTATTAGCTTTATAAGGCGGCTTGTTGATAGTTTTATTTCAAACGTGTGAAGATACGGATACAATATCATCGAATCAACGGCCTATGTTTCGCACGTTTTGCCGGCCGTGTGCGTTTGAAGGTT
The DNA here is from genome assembly GCA_013358835.2 of Ixodes persulcatus. NCBI lineage: Eukaryota > Metazoa > Arthropoda > Arachnida > Ixodida > Ixodidae > Ixodes > Ixodes persulcatus. Next base: position 14,197 of record JABSTQ010002068.1, on the reverse strand, counting down.
TGAATGCCTGTGTTCACGACCGGCTAACGGTCCAATTTCCCGATTAGTCGTGATGCCTTGGAGTTCACCTTAGTTTCAAATATGTCCGAAAAAGACAGAAGCGACTGTGAGACGTGGAACTACGTCAGATCTGCTCAACAACCAAGATCATGGCACGGGATCCGAAGTAAGTTCGCTTCTTTCTTTCGTTAGGGCTAGATTATTTCCTGCGTTCAAAAGGTTTGTTATTGTCTGCAGATCGCTTGCTTTTACCAGTATTACTAATTGCGCGCAAATGGTGTTATGCGAGGCTCTTTTTCTTTTTTCCCCGATGCAGAGGCTGTGTACTTGCTCAAGGTCCATCAGTAGCCTCAGAACTCTTAGGGAGACGGGGGGGGGGTGATTGATTGCCTCCCTCCGCCGTATTGTTTACTGGTAAACTAGAATGTCTAGAAGAGCGCGGTGCCCCTCCATCGCCGACGCCACTCACCGTGCTTGCGTGCGGAGAGCTGGACCCGACAAAAAGCAGCGATTGATTTATTCGAGCAAGCCCGTAGCTTCCGCCGCCCAGTCGTCTGCAAACGACTTCATTTTCGCGATTCGTAATCAGAAAAAAATTGCCTAAAATTGGTGCTGCGATGAATTCACCCCATGGCGATTAATGCATAGCATACCACTTCCGATCGCAAATATTTGTGCCCGCGAAATAATTTTTGACGCCGGCACTTATTCCTCGCGAAATGTCGAGCTCTAAAGATCATTTGCTGTACACGTGTTTCGTATGATCCAACGCTCGTGCAACGAATTTCACACCTCCAGAAACATTCAGGCTGCTTCAAATGGTGAAATCATTTATTCTCTTCGTACTGGTGTTTCTTTAGAAGCTATCAAGTATTAATTACAAGCTTCTGGGGAAATTTACAAGCATGTCCTGAATTAAGGTAGTGTCTGGCCAGTTTTTGCTATCTATATTTTGTTCAGTGCAAGTATATAGGGTTAGACATACCTCACCCAATCCCTGTTTTTTCGTTTGGTTCTGCGTTTAGCGAATGGTGTAAGTTGTAATTGTTTTAGTTGTTGCGTGATTGCAGTAAGGTGGTGAGCTGGTACTAATTGAACACTTTGAAAAATAGTTTGCAAAATGATGTCAAGGAGATAAGGAGAGTAACACGTAGACCTCATGCAAGCGCAGACTGAACTCGCATAAATCAGAGAAGGAAGAAATAAAGAATGCGGACGGAGCTCGAGCGCAGGCTCAAGTGGAACACGCTGATTTACCTGTTAGCAAGAGCAGATTTAAAAAACATAATTTCCATGTCAGTTAATGTAACAGATGGATGGCTAATACATAAAGACAGCTCAATCTCTCTCTAAAATCTACGATGGATTGTCACCTACCTATGCACTGTTTACACTGCTCGTGTATGTCATCCTTAGGAAAAAACGTGAGTAATTAGCAGATACTATAAAAAACATACAAGAGAATTATTTTAGGCCTTTATTATTCGTAGTATGGGCTACCAATGTGTCGGCACATCCGTCTTTTACCTGAGCTGCCGAGGAAATCGTTTTTACAGTCTTATGCATATGGGTGAATTAGCACGTTCCGCTTGGACCGGTTCAAACTTTTGCTAAAGCTCCTTCCGCATTCTTTATTTTCTTTCTTTTCTAACTTATCTGTGCTGGGAGTCTGCACTCGTATGTAGTGTATGTATTCCTCTCCTTGTTTTTTGTTTACCATTTTTTTTAGATGTTCAATCAGAATGAACTCACCACCTTACTGCATGGGAAGGCTGATGAGTGTCTGCAAAACAATCTACCTGACATCTTAGCCTCACGCCCCGGTTCCTAAGCTCACATTATACGAGCACAGCCTTTCTGATTTCTCTCATCCTCTTACTTCTTTTCTTTGGTGTTAAATAGATCGAGTTGCGAATGTGCACGAGTCTGTGTCCTACATGTTCCTGTATTTTTGTCCTTGTCTTTTTGTGCACTTGTTTTTCAAGTTGGTCCATGATATTTTTATGATATGTTCTGATCTGTGTTTTCATCTTTATACTTACTGCAGCCTTTTACAATTAGACGTTGGCTTTCACTTTCGCCATCCTGAAGTGAGTGTCCTGGGACGAAACAGAATGACAGTCTCCTCTGCTGAAGTCCTGGCTTCATGGAAGACCGCCAAGGCTGTTCATGGTAAGGTGCTATATATTGAGCAATATAATAGCAACTTATTGCCGTTAGGATTGTTTTTAACACAGACTGTATTTATGGGGTGGCCTTTAGCGATTCTCATGCCACGCACGTGGAATGAAAGCCTGTAGGGGAATGGCGCCTTTCATTCGTAAGCGGAATGCTGAGTTTACAACAGAAGTGTGTTGCGTTCCCTTGCGTTGGGGGATCGGTGGCCGACTGCGCTAGCACACACCAGCTTGGAGCACCTGGAGCCAAAGCTTGCACTGCAAAACTCAGGGACCCTGCGTTCAATCCCCACTCCTGCCCATTTCGATCTGGATGAGCATTGTACCGGCATGCGGTCGTGCAGGTTGAAGACCCCAGGCTAGCAGTCGTACTGCACTGGCTAAATTGCTCATCTACAGCGAGCGACGCATCGCAACTTTGAAATGGCTGACCAACTACACGCTGTAGACATATCCACAGAACCAACAGAAGTGCGTCACTACTTGCATCCAGTCTTGCTGTGTGCGTTGTATTTGTATTTTGTATTTGTTTATTTAGTGTTCCCAATGATGGCTGAAGCCTTCCCATTGGTGCGCTTGTTAGTAACAACACACAGACACGAACAAACGGCGAAAGTGTTGGACAGTGCCACTCTTGCCGCTTGCCACCGCGCCCATTAGTTTTCGGAGAGATTTCGGTCTCTCTGGTATTTGGTCATATATCGCACATGGACACAACCAGGGTGCTGTACCTACAATTCAACACTTGCAAGACTTGCGTGAATACACCCCCACCCCGTAGGTGCTCGCACTTTCAGAGTCATTTTAATGTTGCGTAAATGATAGAATGGATGCTTGGGCGAGTTGGTGAACCAGATTCCATGGTGACAGCGCAGAAAAACAATCGCTAACCAGATAGTCAGAAAGACAAGCACACGCGCTGAACTTACAACTCGTGTATTCGACAACTTCGTTCCTCTCTTCAACGTCGGGGTTGACTTTCCAGAACGTGATAAGCAGAAAAAATAGCACAAAATATAAGGAAAAAAGCAAAGAAAAAAAGAAAAAAACGAAAATAGGAAGCCCTTACAATTCATCCCTCTCCCTCACTGCTATCCGGAAGATAGAAATTGGAGCTTTTTGGTCGACAGCACTATAGGACTACTTACACACTTGTTCTTCAGATGCTCTATTCTTTGCGCTTCCATTATTTTTCTTGTCAATGGGTCTCGACTCTTAGCTATTACGGAACAATTTTCAAAATGTTCTACACAACCACAATCCGGACAGTGGGTTCCCAAATTTCCAGCGGCGACTCGGTGGGTGTTATAAAAATACTTCTTTCAACAATCATTCAAACACCTGCCAGTCTGGTCTACGTAAGTAGCGTAGTAAGGAGTATGTAGGCCAGGCTGGCAGATGTTTGAATGGTCGTTTAAGAGAGCATTTTTATAATACCCACCGAGTCGTCCCTGGACATTTGAGAATCTACTGTCAGGATTGTGGCTGCGTAGCACATTTTGAAAATTGTTCCGTAATAGGGAGGATTTGAGACCCACTGACAAGAAAAATAATGAAACCACAAAGAATAGGGCATCTGAAGGACAAGTGTGTAAGTAGTCCTTCTATAGCGCTGTCGACCAAAGAGCTCCAATTTCTATCTAAACGATAGCGGTGAGGGAGAGGGATGAATTGTAAGGGTTTGTTAAAGTGCCAGCTGAACGTTTTAGGACACACACACAGAGACGAACAAACTTTAACAAGCATGAACCAACTAGCTCAGCTTCAAGCCGTCACAATGTGAGGGTTTGCTTGTTTCGTTTTTTTTGTCTTTTCCTTTTCTTTTGTTTTGTCTTTCGCTTTTTTTTTCTTGTATTTTGTGCTATTTCTTCTGCTTATCACATTCTGGAAAGTCAATCCTGACGTTGAAGTGAAGAATGAAGTAGTCGAATACAAAAGAGTTATAAGTTCAGCGCGTGTGCTCGTCTTTCTGAGAATCTGGTGTGTGATTGTTTCCCTGCACTGTCACCGTAAATATACAAAAATAAATAATGACATTAGCATACTTGTCGTGCCAAACCCTGTCACACTTGTTCCGAACTCTGACCTCCATGAGATCACAATACCATCGTTTCTGTTGTAGTGGCGCGGCAGATTCTATACTTGTTTTGCTTCAGTCTTTGTAAGGGGGACGCTGTAATCTGATTCTACTCATCTATGGTGTACTAGATAGCACCATATTTGCAGAGCTAGTCTTCGCTTTTTGTAGTTCCATCGAAATATATTTCAGCTTTTAAGTTATTTGTTATTTGGCATGTAAATTTACAAGCTTATCTAGATTGAAGGCAGCAAATATCTTGCCAGCACTCATGGTACGCGTTTGATGTATATTGCATTAAAATAATTGACCCAACCTCTGATTTTTATTTGTCAGTGCCTCTAGCGAGTTGTGCATGCTAGGATTGCTTTTGTTTGTTTGCTTCACATAATCTACAGCACATATTTCACCTTTCTACTCAGGGCAGCCCTCGCCGAACAGAAGCTAGCATCGACTAGGCCGAGGATAGGTCCATGGCAGTCTGCAAAGGTTGTTGATGGTAAGCTGCCTTATATATATACAGCTGTGTAAGAGCAGCTTGTCCTGGTGACAATTTGAAACACATTTTTATGTTTTAGAAATTGAAATTTGCATGGGCATACTTGCAATATGAAACCTTACCAAACCTGTTCTGAACTTTCATCTTCTTGAGATTTCAATACAGCCGTTTGTGCTGCGCACACACTGGCTACTTCAGCCAGGTAGTGACTTGATTCATATGAAGGTAAACAGGTGAGTATCAACTGCTCAGTGCTGTCAGTTAAAGTTGTGTGTTGTTGATTGTTTCCTCCCGATGGTGTGGGAGGCAGGTTCCGCTCCGATGGGCTGGAGCGTGGTGGCACGAACGTCGCTGAGTGACGGGTCGAATCACTGCTTGAATAGAACTATGTGCATTTATTTACACTTTAGTTACACGTCCCAACTTGGGAAACCATCCTGCCTCGTCTAACGTCTCGACCCCCGTCCCCAATTTCTCTCAATCAAATCCCAAGTCCGAATTCCTCAAAATCCTCTCCGCACTCCTTTTGTAGGCCCGTATGGGCCTCCTTTCCCCTCAGGAACCGACCAATCTCTTCAAATTCTACCACTCCCACGTGGTACACTGTTCTCCAATGGTCGGCTAGCTGTCAACTTGCCACCGCAACCGCCAAACCCGAATTCCTTGTAGAGTTGTTCTCTACAAATTTTCCAGTCTGGCTGGCGCCGACCGCTAAATTATTGCATCGGGCAAAGAGCGACAAATTCACACTAAGCGGCAAAACCTTCTACACACAGGCACACTCGGTTAACATCCACAAACATCCCCAAGAACGGGCCGTCCCGGGTCCGTCCGAGCAGACTCCCGAAACCTGAGACGTTTCCTAACGACCGCGGGGGACCCGCTTCGTCCGCTCGGCCGCTCTGCCCCCGGAAACGCTCCCTCCAAAATGCCGATACCAGCCTAGAAAGCTAAAAAAACAATGCCGACGCAACTCTGAGAAGCTCTAACAAAAGAAAACACCTTAAATATAAGCATGACTTCTATATACCTAACTCCTCCCCACCAAGACTGTTGCGTTGACACTTGATGTAAGCGAAACATAAATGTCTTCCCCGAATAGCGCGCTGGCAAATATTCAAACCAACCGCTTCGCCCACAGTTAACCAAGAGCAACAACGTCAACATTACGCTCTAAATATTCACCAAGCGCTCATCCGTAAATGTCAACAAAATCAAACGGCACCGAAAAAAAAAATGATTACCATTCTACAACCAGAAATACTAAAACAGCGAGCACACTGCTGCCGCAGGCAAAATGTCTGAGCACAGACCAGAATGGGTATACAAAATGAAAAAAAAAAAATTGTCATCATAGCTGTCACATTCAAAGTCAAACTGCCACCAACGATCACACACAGGTTGGACCCACTCCTGTGCATCCCAGGGTCCCGCAAAATCAGTGGTGGGAGCTCTAAAAAAATACGGCATAATCATCATGCCCTAATCACGCTTGTCTAGCCTCGACATGCTTACCAACGCTCTGGCTACAAAGCCCGTTTCGATTACGTGCGGACACTCAAATTTCTCCCGCAGAGAACAAAGACTGAACACAAAAAAAAAAATATTTTTTGTAGAATATAAAATACCTAGGGGCAAACAAAAGAGCCAACAAAAAAATTAATCAGGAGGGCCGTGAAATAAATGTCGACTAAAGGCGAAATAAAAACCCAGTAGCCTGGCTAGCTACCCCCCTAGTCGTGGCCGCCTTGTCGTTCAGCTTCTGAGGACTGCCTGGAGCGGCGCGCAGTCAGTCGCCTCCACGACACTCGCTGATCCCGAGCCGAAACTGGAGGTCTGCCGTCCTCGCGTGCGAGCTCTGGACACTGGCTGGAGTGGCTTCTTCCTCCCCTCCGTGCTCATTTGGCGCTTGCCGCCCCCGCAGCACTTTGCGTCCAGACTCCCTCTTCTGGAGTAGCTCGACGCATTCTTCCTCCTGGGCGTCACCCTGCGATGCTCCGCCGGCCTGACCTTCGGCGACGACACGGTTCCGGTCCCGAAGTCGGCGCCTCTCCGCAGTCGGAGCTCCCGTCTCGACGCCGGGATCGGAGGGGTCACGACCCTTTTCGCCGTCCTCTCGCCGTCGTCCACGTTCTCGCCGTGGTCGTCTGAGTCGTAGCCCGGAGCCGATGCAGGGGCGGACCCGGAGTACTTCTCGACCGCCGACTCCGACCTGTCAATCCGCCCCTTGCGCAGCTGTTTCGTTCCAGCCTGGGACGGCCCTTGCCTCCCCAGTGTTGCGGTGATCGGTGCGCCGGGGTTGCCTGGATCCCTGCGCTCGATGTCGCCAACCAGGTTCGTCCCCTCGTCGCCGCCGTCACCATCGCTCCCGCTCCCGCTCTCGCTCTCGCCTCCTTGCGTCACCGGATCCCCGGTGGTGGGTGCATCTGCCTCGTCGCCGCCAGCTCTCCTATTAGCGGGCTTCACCTCCCGGCCGCCGCGGTCATCGCCGTATGCGTTCTCCTCGAGCTCTTTTTCCGGATCTTCACCCTTCTGCCGCTCAAGCAAGGTTTCGGACCACCCGTCGTCGTCGTCCGTTTCCCTCGTGGGCTTGGGGTGCCCCTCGCCCGTTTGGACCGCCGGCTCGACCTCGATGTCGCCGCAATCATCGCCGTTCGCGTCTGTCTTCCCGGTAGGCCTGGAGTGTCCGTTGCCCGTTTTGACGACCGCATCGGATGCGCCGCCCGCTTCGACCCGGCCCTCGTCTTTTCTAATGCGGCGCGACTTCTCTTCTGCCTGCTTAAGATTAAATTGGGCGATCTGGAGTTTGGCTTTTAGAGCTGCAATTTTTAGCTCAAACTCGTTCTTACTCTCACTCCCTTTGCCGCCGTCACCATCGCTCACGCTTTCGCAGCGGACCTCGATGTTAACCTGTTCCGGGCATGTAGTCGACGGCAGCAGGTGACTCCCCCACTCCTCCAGGTGTTGTTCCACCATTTTGACGAACGCCTCAGATTTTCCGCTCGCTCCAACCTGGCCCTCATCTTCCCCACCGCGGCGCCAATTCTCCTCATCCTGATTAGCGTAAAATTTGGATATCTCGAGTTTGAGTCTTAAAGATGCAATTTTAAACTTGAGCGCGTTCTCCCTTTCACTTCCTCCCCCTTTTGATACGTCGTCCAACATTACCAGGCGCTTATCGCCGCTCTCGCTAATCGTACCTCGAGCTCCTTTAGTCATCGACCGCGACACCACTGACATGCGAAACCCGGACGAAACAGAAATGAGTCCCACCTGTGTCAGTGCGCCGCTCCTGAGGCGATAAGTCTCCGGTGTCGCTCGATGTTCTCCGTCGGAGTCGGACCCACGCCACTTTTCACGCAGACGATGCCGCGTCGTCGATGCACTTTGGACCGCAGCCCACGAAGCTTCTCACGTAGATGTTGCTCCGTCCGCTCGTTCTCTTGGGATCGTAACCCACAAGGCCTCTCACGAGGATGTCGCCTTGTTCTCTTCGGGTCGAAACCCACGAGGCCTCTCCCGAGGATGTCGCCTCGTCCACTTTGGGTCGAAACCCCCCAAGACCTCTCACGGGGACGTCGTCTTGGTCACTTCGGGCCGGAGCCCACGGGGCCTCTCACAAGGATGTCGCCGCGTCCACTTTGGGTCGAAACCCCCCCAAGACCTCTCACGGGGATGTCGTCTTGGTCACTTCGGGCCGGAGCCCACGAGGCTTCTCACGTGGATGTTGCCTCCTCCGCCGTAGAGCCGAAGCTCACGTACTTGCCCGCAGGTCGCCACCACGTCGTCTCACCGGAACTCGCGCCACCATCCTGTCGACTGCGCCAGTTAAAGTTGTGTGTTGTTGATTGTTTCCTCCCGATGGTGTGGGAGGCAGGTTCCGCTTCGATGGTCTGGAGCGTGGTTTCACGAACGTCGATGAGTGACGGGTCGACTCACTGCTTGAATAGAACTATGTGCATTTATTTACACTTTAGTTACACGTCCCAACTTGGGAAACCATCCTGCCTCGTCTAACGTCTCGACCCCAAATCAAGCGGCATCGATAGAAAAAAAAACTGTTGTTGTTGTTGATCCTCCCGATGGTGTGGGAGGCAGGTTCCGCTCCGATGGGCTGGAGCGTGGTGGCACGAACGTCGCTGAGTGACGGGTCGAATCACTGCTTGAATAGAACTATGTGCATTTATTTACACTTTAGTTACACGTCCCAACTTGGGAAACCATCCTGCCTCGTCTAACGTCTCGACCCCCGTCCCCAATTTCTCTCAATCAAATCCCAAGTCCGAATTCCTCAAAATCCTCTCCGCACTCCTTTTGTAGGCCCGTATGGGCCTCCTTTCCCCTCAGGAACCGACCAATCTCTTCAAATTCTACCACTCCCAAGTGGTACACGTTTCTCCAATAGTCGGCGAGCTGTCAACTTGCCACCGCAACCGCCAAACCCGAATTCCTTGTAGAGTTGTTCTCTGCAAATTTTCCAGTCTGGCTGGCGCCGACCGCTAAATTATTGCATCGGGCAAAGAGCGACAAATTCACACTAAGCGGCAAAACCTTCTACACACAGGCACACTCGGTTAACATCCACAAACATCCCCAAGAAGGGGCCGTCCCGGGTCCGTCCGAGCAGACTCCCGAAACCTGAGACGTTTCCTAACGACCGCGGGGGACCCGCTTCGTCCGCTCGGCCGCTCTGCCCCCGGAAACGCTCCCTCCAAAATGCCGATACCGGCCTAGAAAGCTAAAAAAACAATGCCGACGCAACTCTGAGAAGCTCTAACAAAAGAAAACACCTTAAATATAAGCATGACTTCTATATACTTAACTCTGTCCGTGGTGACGTTCTCTCCTTATTAGATGGCTTACCACACTTGTTTGGCAAGGCATTTGAAAAGGAGAGCAAGTCAGCAGCTGCATGATGCTCCCAGTACTGGGCAGTCGACGATTGCTTGTTCACCTTCGTACATATCACTACTGTACTTCAAGCTCGGCAAGTGTGACACATATCTGATTCAGCCTAGCAGTGGTGTGCTGAGCGGTATCTGTAGAGATAGTTGACTTGTGTACACACAGTGGCTGTGAGGTATAAAACACACCCAATTGGGAACTTTAATGCAATCTTGTGAAGTCCCATTGATGCTATGATTATAATTACCCACCGTTTTATGGCGCGAAACAAAAAAAAACGCGATGTAATCAATTTTTGAGACTGCCTGTGCGACCTTCAAGCTTGCCTTTGTACGTTCTTCGTGGTGAAATGCCCTCTATAAGCAAAATTTAGAGAATCCTTGAGCTATATGCTGCAAGGAGTGAAAGCAGTTGTCCGGCCGCATTCTCCCCTCTTTTGTATACTGTGCGAATGCAGACGGACGCACACTTTGGATGCTTTGAACTTAAAGGCCCCACATAAAGCTCACGGTTTAATAAGCATAAATTATTGTGAAGTGTTCGCGGATTCGGTTTTTAAATGTCATGCACATAGGAAGCACAATCGTGGTGTAAAGTATGCCGAAATTGTAATGGTGCACTTTAAGGTTATACAAGGTATATTCAGCGAAATGCGGGCCAAATCGTTTGTGCCAAAACTATACATCCCACAAAAAAAAGTCTTGTGTTGTTTTGGTCCTGGGCCAGCGGCCTATTTACAAAAATGATTACAAAACAATGTAGTTAATAAGATGTATGTGTGCTGATTATTGTCTTTTTTCTTCCAATTACAGCATACACGGATGGTATCTTCAAGGAGAAGGGGTGGGATTATGCAGAGAAGCTAGTGCTTCTTTCTATGGGTACAAAGCTTTCCGAAGTAAGGTCAGAATGGAAAAAGGACCACCAAGTTCCACCTGGTCCTGAGAAGCCACAATAATGAACACAGAATTCAGAAGAATAGTAATACGAAAGACTTACACAGGCAGCCACGCTTTTTGAGTTTGCATAGACATTTGATTATGATCACAAATATTCCTGCTTTGCTCAAGGTCGCCTAGTTTATACACCATATTGGTGATCTTTAGCGCAGCAGGGATATTTTTGACCAGAATTAAACGTTATTGTTAATTAACCAAATGTGGCTGTCTTTGTAGTCCTTCATGTCTTTATTCTTTTTAATTGTGTGTTCATTATTTTACTTTTGTCTCATGATTTAGTCCTTCGTGTTTTTGTGACTTATGTGGTAATTGCTTTCCTTTTTTGAGGGTTTAGTTAAAGATATGATGCCCTCTTCATTTTCTAGTCCATGAAACAGACGTGACCTCGTCGTAATCAAGGAGCAGTAATGACCTTTTCATCTTGTATTGCCTCTGGCGAACAATGGTGTCTGTCTGTCTGTGTGTGTGTGCAACGTACGTGGTCACAAGGGATGATTTGGGGACCGAACGGAAAACCAAGGCCAGCGAGGAGCGACTGGGGGACTTTGAACATCGCACGGTGCAAGGAAGGACTTCAACGACGAGGCTAGCATGCCAGCCCATGTCAAAACTGCTGTGCTCGACCAAAGAGGTGAATCAGGACTGTGACTCTGTGAATGAGAATCATCGACTTTGGGACTTTCGTTTAGTTTACAGCTTAATTGTTGCCACCCGTTTGTTTTATTTTATAGGTGTCCGTGTGCTGTTACATTTTTAATTTTAATGGTTGTCCGTGTGATATTACAGTTTTGTTTTTTATCATTTTTTTAATGGGTAAGTGCTAGTTTGGAGTTTTGGCGCTTTCATGTATAAAACTTTTTTTTGCAAACCATATTCTCTGTCAGCTCCCTCGACAACCAATCCCACCAAAGGGCTGCGACTTTCCGACGTCGAATGTTATGTTAAAATGTTTTCTAACTACTGATTGCCTGCATTCTATTTTTGTAGCATACATACTTGTCGGAATGACAAATTCCGAACCAGGCCAATAAAGATTGGTCAGTGCCCTATTCTGTAGATATATCTACGTAAATACACGTTTGGCAGTGTGGGATAGCAGTAAATTCTATAGTTTGTGGATATCCATAAAAATGCATTATACGATCCCAAGTCTGGACCTGGAATGTATAGTACCTGCCCCATGGCAATATTTTTCATGTAATGCTAGATGGAGCATCACATGGAAATTGCTTTATGTGGGGTGGGTACCTTATCTGACAGGCCCAAACATGGGATCATATAAAACAGTCTATATATGGTATATCAGGAATTGGGCAGATATGGGTGTATAAGGAATTGTGCAGATATGACTTTATCCATCCAGATAATGGCCTTATGCATATCTGCCCAATTCCTTGTATATTCATATCTGTATTTTTAATATAAGTTCATATATGACATTTTTGTAAGGGTAAGTATGTCACAAACTATTTATCTTATTTTCCGGTGTTGCCTCCCTAGCAAAAATAACGGTTTGAAATCAGTCCGGAAAGTCATACCAGAGAGGCAGCTTCCGGTTCGCACAAACCGTGAATTTCCGAATCCGGTTCAAAGTCAAATTGGAGAAATTCCGGACAGGCAAATTTCGGTTCGCTGAAACCGTGAGTTTCCTAATCCGGTTCAAAGTCAAATTGGAGGAATTCCGGACAGACGAATTCCGGTTCGCACAAACCGTGATTTTCCTAATCCGCTTCAAAGTCAAATTGGAGGAATTCCAGACAGTCAAATTCCAGTTCACACAAACCGTGATTTTCCTAATCGGTTAAAAGCCTTAGTGAAAGAAACCCGGACACACAAACTCCGGTTCGCACAAACCGTGATTTTTGGATTCTACTTAAAAGTACAATTGAAGGAATTCCAGACACACAATATGCAGTTCGAACTAAATATTCCTTGCCAAACTCGGTTAAAAGGCAAATTGGACGAAGTCTAGACTGAAAATATCCGCTTTGCACAAACCATACTTGCCATATCTTGTTCAAAAGAAAATCGGATCAGCCGTCTGATTCCGAAGACTTTCACGCGTATGGTTGAGACATCAAATTGCAAACAATTCATCCAGATCCCGTATGGGCTGCGTCGATCAGAGCTCAGAGCGCAGAAGACAACGAGCTGATACGCGGCGCCAAAAAGGCGACATCACGGCTATTTTTGCGCAGGTCATCGCCATCTAATTGCATCTAGCTTTTTCTATGCACTCTGCAATAGTGGTTCATTACTATGCTTAAACTGCATATTGTTATTTTTTAATTATTTTTTCAAATATTATTTTGATAACTGTCAAATAACCTTTTTATATAATTTTCACCACATAAAACAAACAAAAACAAAAATTAACTTGATGCCACAGCTAGATGTACACAGAATCGGAAGTGACATTTCAGTATCTTTGATAGCTTTTCTGCTGTCTCCTTGTTAACGCTTTCATGCTCAACATTTTATTATGGTGCACATGCAGGCAATTTCAGGGGCTTTCATCAATATAGGTATGCAATGTGAGTGTCCTCTCCAACACACTTGCTGTAGTAGAGTCAATACTAGTCGTGGTTTTTGTGACAATATAAAATTCTTTTACAAATTATGCTACACGACCTTTTAGTTAAAGACCTTGCACCTAATTATGCTCTGAAAACAAAAACAAAAAAGTTGCTGGCCGGCATCGGTATTTTGCTGTCTTTGATGGCCAGTATTTACATGGAAGTTCAGTGACTGGCCGGCATCGGCGCTTTGCTGTTCAGGCTGGCGAGCCCCGTCATGGAAGTCCCGTTTACTGACCGGCATCGTTTTTTTTTTGCCTTTTTCACTATGCAGTGACGTCATTGAAATTCTGACTAACTGCGGCAATTCATGAATAGCGAGTGGAAATGTTTGAGTTGATCAATCCTTCGTAAATGAGTGCCGACGCTGGTGTATTTGATCCCAGCATGGCAAGGCTGACGTGTTTTATCACGGAAATGCGAGAAAAAACAATGCGGTGAGGAAAACTTGCAGACCAGGATTTAAGAATCTGACCATCTACGCCACGAAAAATAAATTTTACAACGCCGAACGATACTCTTTTCAGGAAGCTAGTTTAATCCGGCGGTATACGCACGTATTTGGCTCTGATAAAAAATAAGAACGGTATAGCGGAGCCTAAAAATGAAAGAAACAAAACAAAAAACACGTGGCATGATTGAGCACGCGCCTTGAGTTACAAAAACAATAATAAGCATTACTATCCAGAAACTAAAAAAGTAAGAGATGTGTTTATTGCATATGACGCTACGAGAGTGTGAAATTGAGTGTGAAAATGTGCTATTTCAGGCAGGACTCGACTGTTTTCTGTGATAGTTACGATCATATAACAGAAATATTTCAAATGTTCACATAGCCAAACAATATCTGTCTCTTTGATAGCTTATGTTATACGACATACCGTACCAGAGTTACGCGAAAATAAAAACTTTTTTTTTTAACGCGAAAAAGCGAGAAGCAGCAATGTGTTGTGGATGTTCACACTACCCTTGACGCTACGAAAATAAATGTTACCACGCCGAAA